>VMDO01000296.1:116826-158035 GCA_007922755.1 Pedetes capensis | reverse complement strand
TGTTAAACGTAATGAACTCAAATTCTGTGTTGCTGGGGAGAGTCTGGATACTATGTTGCTAGGAGGAGCCTCTCCAGGTGAATTGCTAGAAAGCCAAGCCCATGCCCCCTCCCCACCTGAGGTTGGAAAGATTACCTTGTAGCAACTGAAGGTGGCAACTTGAATTCCCCTCAACTGGAGGAGTTGAGGAAGGTAGACAGAAATGGTAAATTGACTCTGCCTTCTAGCAGCATACTTGATGCATCCACCTACAAATGACATATCTGAACCTAAAAGTGTATTTCTTTTCCTTAACACTAACTCTTCTGCTTCCTAGGTCAGCCATGATGTGACTCTTCCAGCAACTTTCACCTTTCCCATAATTTAAGTAGTTACTAGAGTCATGTACATTCATTTCTCTTTTGCAATGCCTGGAACCAATCACTTCCTTCCCTTTCTAAAGTTCAAGGCCTGATTATCTCTCACCTGAAATATTACTGTGGCTTTTAACCGGTGTACTCATCCATCTCCTTCTCCTAAGCAACTTTATGTATTTGACACTTCATCTTCCTAAAAGGCACTTGTCAGTATATAATTCCTTCAATAAAAAACCCTCAATGGTTGCTGACCATCTTGTATTTTAAGTAAAATTTCTTAAATCTAGCATTTAAATCCCATGAGCTACTTTCCCAATCTCATTCCCCATTCATATCTAAAAGTAACTACACCCTAGAGCAGGTTTTCTTCATTTTAGCAGTATTAACACATTAGTCTAGATAATTCTTTGTTGTAGGAGGTTGTACTGTACATTCCAGAATGTTCAGCACTGTCTCTGGTCTTCACTCACTAATGCAAATAGCACTCACTCCCCTACCCAGTTGTGATAAACAAAATTATCACAGACATTGTCAAATGTTTTCAAGAGGAAAATTTCCTTCCCTAGCAAAATATCTCTGTATATTTATCAAGATAATGCCTTAGGTTTCCTATGTCTGAATGTGTGTATACTGGTATCTGACTTGGAATGTCTTTCCTACCATCTAAGCCTATTATAATCACATCCATTATTTCTAGTTTATCTCAACAGGTCCCTATAATCGACTTCTCTCATTGTTTTAGCCAGTATCCATGAATACATGTATTTTCCTTCACCTTTGTAACACTGTAACATTTTAAATAAAGCTTAAACCATTTATCTTAATTTTGACCTTTTTCATTTAGTTTGGCTGCTAAAAAAAAATAAAATAAACACAGAAAGAGCCAGATGTGGTGACGCATCCCTATAATCCCAGTGAGGCTGAGGCAGGAGGATGGACAGTCTGAGGCCAGCCTGGGCTACATAGAGAGACCCTGTCTAAGATATAGAAAAGAAGAAAGAAAGAAGGAAAGAAGGAAAGAAAGAAAGGAAGGAAGGAAGGAAGGAAGGAAGGAAGGAAGGGAGAAAGAGGAAAGGAAAGGAAAGAAAGAAAGAAAGAAAGAAAGAAAGAAAGAAAGAAAGAAGAAAACCAAAATTTTGACTTATTATTTAAATGTATAAACACTTAGGTATGACTTAAATAAACTATTTTGTTTGAAATTCAATTAGCTTACTTTTTTAAATGCCTCTAGCAAATCTGTTCCATCTTTTTATATAAAATTTTTACTGGCATATAAATACTAACAGTGATAGTCCCTGTGTAATTATCTCAAAGTTACCTCACTGATAAATGCAATATTGTGATGTTTTCTCTTTTAAGAATGCAGAAGAAAATAAACTTCAACCTCTTTAGAGAGTGAAAAAGACAAAAATTTAAACTCAACATAGCTGAACCTTAGAAACCCGGTGGTCCTTTCTCTGGCCCTGTACTTGAGGTCACTGGAATGCTGGAAAGGCCAATGGCTTTCCTGTGCTGATAGCTGAAGTCTGTTCCAGTTGAGGTAGGTACTCAAGGGTCCCATTCCAAACTAACTGCAATAGATCTGTAGTTCCTGATGTGGGGCCATCAGCCTAGTGTCATGTACACAGCTTAACAGAACCTAACAGAAATATAAACTCTCACACTCCACCTGAGGCACACTGGATTAGAAACTCTGAGAAAGGGGCCCAGTACCTGTGTTTGGAGTTGTACAGACATTCCCAATTTCTAGTTCATCAGAGGGAGTTGAAGGACCTTGATAAAGTATAGACTGATTATTCACCACACACCATATTGGATGAAAGCTTAGTTGTTATGGGTTCTCAAAAAGGAACAGAAAGGCAGCTGTGTTCAATATCGAATTAACAACCTAACCTATTTCCTGGAATTCAAACTTAATCGAAAATGCAATACAAAATTTTAGTCTACCTTAACTATTGTAGAGTGTGTTTTGTCTTAAGAGAGCATAATGAATTTCTCTCAAATTTAAGATACAAATCCACTGAAATTCATTCAGTTTTGATTCTAATCATGTTCTGTATGCACAGAAATTCCAAGAGATACAGTGCTGGAGAAAGAAGAAAAGCATGTTAAGTTTTTGTTTCATTGAAAGAAATAAATATAAATGGTAACAAGTTCTAGGCATCTTTAGAATGATTTATTTAAAACAATTGTTAAATGTACTAGTACATCTATTAAAATAAAGATGCATATTTATAAACCAACATAAGAAAAAATAAGGCAATTCAACTCTGTGAAGTAGAAAAGGAAAGAAAAAACATGCAAAGAAAATAGAAAACATGTCAATGTTCATGATAATTGTAAATATTTTTCTCAAATTTATTATAAAATCAAACATGTAAAAATAATGTAGAATGGTGAAAAAATGAAGAGAGAGAAAGAGATATACTGGACCAAAACCAAGAGAACTACACAGTATTACTATGCTAATACCTAACACAAAGTAGTCAAAGGCAAAAACAAAAAGAGGATTATTTTATTTGCTAAGGTTATAATACTCCAATAAGTTTTAGCAATCATGAACATGTACATATCTAACAATATATCACCGAAAAGTACAGAGAGCAGGTGCCAGTGGAAATGCAAATAAAAATAGACTATTCTACCATGATGGTAGAGACTTACAAATATAACCATGCCACTAAGATGTACATAGTAATAAGGAGGTTAAACATATTTGAATTATATAATTAGCAGGCATATAAATATTTACTTAACAAAGAGAAAATGTACTTCCATCTCAAATGACCATAGCATATTTACAAAAGTTGGCCGTTAAATTTCAAATAAGATGACATACTCCATGTCTTCTGACCACAGCTCAATAATACTAGATATTAAAAGTAAAAGGAAAGAGACAAACACCACCCACAAAACAAAATGAAACAAAACAAAACAAAATCTAACTGGGCTTTTTAAAGCACTATTTTAACAATCTTTGGCTTACTACAAGCTATTTGGAAATTTCTTAAAAATGAGAATAACAGCATATCAAAACATATGGATTTTGACAAAAACATTAATCAGATGAAATTATATAGACATTAATGCATTTATCATGAAACAAAGAAAGACTGGAAAGAACAACTATGTGTTTAACCCAAGAATCTCAGGGCTGGGGATGTAGTTCAGGGGTAAAGCGCTAGCCTAGCATCCATGAGCCTGCAGTCATAGCCCTGTGGCATCCGATCCCATCAGATCTCAGAAGCTAAGCAGGGTGGGTCTCGTTAGTACTTGGATGGGAGACTGCCTGGAAACACCAAATACTGGGAGATAGACCTGGAAACCCACTCCCAAAAATCAATCTGCCACTGAAAACCCTATGAATAGCAGAGAAGCACTGACAATAGTGTTTCACCTATTGTACGTAGGGTCTCTATGAGTTGGATACTGACTCGATGGCACCTAACAACAGCAACAACAGCATCCATGAGGCCTTGGGTTTGATTCCCAGCACTGGAAAAGAAAACACGTTAACCCAATGACCTTGTTGTTGTTGTTAGGTGCCGTTGAGTCCAGTTTCACTCATAGCGAACCTGTGTACAGAGGAATGAAACACTCCCCAGTTCTCTGCCAGGCACATGATATTTTTTATGTTTAAGCTCATTGTGGCAGACACTGTGTCAGTCCATCTAGTGGAGGATTTTCCTTTTGTTGTTGTTGTTGTTGTTGTTGACCTGCAAGTCTCCCAAACATGATGTCCTTCTCCAGGGATTGGTCCTTCCTGACAACATGTACAAAATACATAAGCCACAGTCTATATTATGTACTTTTACTGTAAAAAATATACAAATTATAAATAAGTTATAGAGAAGAAAATGAGAATCACTCCCATCAGTATTACTTTTTTTCTTTCTTTGATAATGGACAATAAGAAAAGCAAGCAACATAACCCAAATTGTTTGATGTACCTACATTTTTAGTGCTGACTTGACCCTTTGAACTTACCAATGAGATTCTTGAAGTGTGAGAACTCTGGGGAGCCTCATGGAGGACCTTCAGTTTCAGGTGTGTATGTGTGGGCAGAGTGTGCGCGCACACACACACATGTGTTATGGTGGTCAGATGAGCAAAATGAGCTTTCTAATACCCCTTTGTCAGGAATACTACTTTCCTTGCGAATGAGACTTTCGAAAGAAAATTAACATTTCCTCTTAGCAGATTTTCCAGAAGGATTTCAGTGGCATAAAAATTTGTGGAAGACTTTTCCTGTAAAATGCAGCAATGCAAACAGGGAAAACATATCTCTTCCAGGAAGTGCTAGAGACAAGATCCCTTGGGGTTCCATGATGGGAAACCCCTTCTAACACAGTGTAGAAGAGGAGGTTTTCTTACAGAACTAACCCTGATAGAAGTACTACCAAACCTCTGCCACAATGGAGGGGGCACCTCATTGGATACAACTTCTGGGAAGGATCAACTTCTTGCTTTTGGGAAGTAGTTGTGGTTTTAGACAATAAGGTCATTTTGTTCTATAGAAAGTTATCAAGTGTACCAAATGCATTTCTTGTTTGGACATTGACCTTACTGAAATATATGCCAGGGCACTATACTCTTTTCTCATAAAAAAAAAATGAGGATAAGAAACAAGTAGTATGCTTGAACAAGCTCTGAAATCCTACCTCCTTTAACCCCTGAATAAAGTCCAACACCCCAAGATAAAGGAAATCCACTCTGTAATCTGATAGGCTGGTTACTGAGCATTTTGCCAGGAATAACACCTTCCATTCACGTGGTGCCAGAGTCCAGGTGCATAAACTCCAGTGTTAGAGAGGCAAGTACAGATAAAGAAAAAAGTAACAAAGAGAAACACATCTTGGCATTTGATAAAACATGACAGGTAATGCCATGGATTGTCTCAGCAAGGCTATAGAAGAGTACTTAGCACACATGTCTTGCACAGACACTTTATTGGCAGTCTTTTGCTTAATTGCTAAGATCAGAGCACAAATATAGAAATCTAAAATTAGATTATTGTAATTGCTGTTCTTCTCCCTCACTCCACTGCAAGCTCTTTGCAAAGAGGACCTTTGAATCCCCAATACCTAGCACAACTTCAGGTAGCAGTGGTTTTATAAATGTTTTTCAGAAGGAAAGGAGTTTTTTTATTGTTGTTATTGGTTATTGCTAAGTTCTGTCAAGTTGGGACAAATGCATAGCAACCCTATGGACAACATGAAACTCTATTGGACACTGAACCGTGCCTGGCAGTATTTTCAGTCCTTCTCTGCTATTCATAGGGTTTGCAATGGTGAATTGTTTTCTGTGAGTGGGCTGCCAGGTCCTTCTCCCATGCCTACAGCACCTGGGGTTCCTAGGCGGTCTTCTATCCAAAGACTACCCGGAGCCAGCCCTGCTTAGCTTCTGAGATCTGATGGGATCGGGATTGGATGCCACAGTGGTAGGGCCAAGCTGTTATTTAATTAGTATACAGTATAATGAGTTTCATTATGGGATTGCCATACAGTTGTATCATGCACTTTGCCCTTAATCCTCTCCTTCAGTACCCCTATGTACCCCGTCCAACTAATCCCCTCCCTTTTCTAGATACATCCCTTATACTTTGAAATGAGACACATATCTAGTTGATGGATGTGTTCAGAATTTAGCATAAGCACTGCCTTAGCAAATGAAAAATTGCTACTCTTAAATACAAAAATAGCTAATATATAATGTATAACTTATAAAGCATTTTTACACAAAATCACCTTTCAAATCTCACAAACCCTGTTTTTATTCTTATTTTCCAATGAGCCATTCAAGCCTCAAAATTCTTAAGTAATTTGTGAAAGGTAACTTTTTTTGCAGCCATTTCTCTGAGGAAGATGAATCCGGTTACAAGTACCATTTCACTCTGTCACTTAAATATTTCCTCCGTGAAAATAAAAGAATAGAAAGAAAACAGATCTGTCCCCCATAATCTATAGGAATGTCTTTGAAATTTTCTTAGACTTGAACATTTCTTTAGGGGAAATATATGCTGAATCATATACATATATATATGTGTGTGCATACACACACACACATATATATATGTATATGTATGAGCACATATAACTTATATAATTACAATCATACTTTTTTTCTCAAAAGTTCTGCTAGTAAAGATTTAACAGAAAGAAGTTAAGTGATCCGAGCCAGGTACATAATACTTGTCTGCAATCCCAGCAACTCAGGAGTCAGAACCAGGAGGATGGAGAGTTCAAGGCAAGAGGCAGGCTCTGTAACTTAGACCCTGATTCAAAATAAAATTTTAAAAAGTTTTTTAAAAAGAAGAAGAAGAAGGTCAGTGGTCTAAGGCAGGGATTCCCAACTCCAGGCCATGGACCAGTACCTGTGTGAGAGATGGACAAGTGAGTGGAGCTTCATCTGTATTTACATAATAAATGTAATTCATTTGAATCACCTGAAAACCTCCCCCCAGCCCACCCTCCCCACCCCTGGTCCATAGAAAAATTGTCTTCCACAAAATCAGTCCCTGGTGCCAAAAAAATTGGGAAATGATGATCTTGGGGCCTGAGCTGGGAAGGAGGTAGATAGAGCAGTGGAGAGAAGTATCATATATTAAGTGCTCAAAATCCTCAATATCTTGAAAATTAGAGAGTAAGATTTTTCTAAGATTTAAAGGGTAAAATCAAGATGTGATACATCAAAGCAGAGATATGCAGGACCTTGAGAAGATAGGATAGAATCTTAACAAAAGGCCTGCTTAACTTGTAATTACATAAACTGATCAGTGGTTCCCTGGGGCCAAATGCGGGGCTGAGGGATAAGGATTTTCTGAAATAGAGAACAAAACAAATTTGGGAGATGATGGAAATATTTTGGTTCTTGTGGTGATAGTAACAAGAGTATGTTGTTATTGTTAGGTGCCATTGAGTTGTGTCCGACTCATAGCGACCCTGATAGGGTTTTCAATGGCTGACTGTTTCAGGATTGCCTTGGGAGTGGGTTGCCACGTCCTTCCCCCATTTTGTGGTGCTGGGAATCGAACTTGGGACCTCAGAGACTGCAGAGCGGCACTCTACCAACTGAGCTAAATCCCAGCCCCAACAAGAGTATATACTAGTATAAAAGTTATAGACATGTACACATAAGGGCATTTTCTCATATGTAAAATACACCACTGAAAGGATAATTAAACGAAAAATATCACAGATGGACAAAAAAGATCGATTTCCAGTCTACTGAAGTTTAACTTAAAATAGCCTATGTGTATTCACTGATAAAAATACAGAGTGTTTTGATGAGAAGAAGACAAAGTCATGGCACTGGTCAACCTTGGAAGTATCTGAAAAAAGACTCCCTTGCATGGATCTTGGTCATCCATGCACTGTTCAAGGGAAGGGAGTCTTAACTAAGAACTCAACCTGTCTCTCCTAGTGGAGTCAGATCCCCAGCACAGTTAGAAATAAGATACTCACTTTCTTTGTTAATATCTCGCAATTAATTCATGTGATTTTGCCTTGCTCAGATCTCCAGCACCATGCAAAATTCACAGAAGGAAATCATTCACTGAATATTTAAGCCATGCAAGTATTCATAGCCAGTCTGGTTTTACAAATGGCACTAGTTGAACCAGGAACTTTTTTTTTTTAATCTGCAGATTGCCAACTCTTCTGAGGCAGAATAGCCTTTCATATTTTTTATTCATGTAAAGTAGGCATTTGCCTTGCAGAAAGACTAAGTCTATGATACTCACAGATAGTAAGTCCTCTGAATCAAAAGCTCAGGTGAGGCAGTTACAAATAGCAAACAGGCTGTGTCCTTGCTTGGCAGACACACCTTGTACCTTTGCATTTTCCTTTTCAAGTGAATTCTATGGTACATGCAACCTCATGCAAATCACTAGCAGGAAGCAGGTTTCAAACCATGCCAATGTGCAGGTCTGGGATTGCCTTGGTTCACTAGGAAGAAGATGTTATTTTATTTTTTCTTTTGGCAAATTTAATCCATCAGCCCAATTAGAAGGGATAAAGGAGAGAGGCAGACTCTCTGAATTCTGAACATTTTCTTCCAGGTGAATATGGCCATTGGACCATTGTTGAGGTCCTTGGGTTTCCCCACAAAATACCCTCCATTGTGAAATGAAATGAGCTGTTTATTGCAAGTAGCAACAAGACTTTGAAAAAAAAAAAAAACACTTTGTTGGCCTTCTCCACTAATTGCATCTTTGGCATTCTCCTGTCTACTTTTTATTATCCTGCAAAATGGTCATAAACATAGAAAATGTTTAGACTCGTGAATACTCAATAAGAGAGCAATCTCCATAGGATGTGATGAGGCCACAAGGCTGGTATGAATACACATTGGAAATGGGCCCTGTTATCAGACGTTATATGCAGATGGAGCGTGAGACAAGGAAAGGTAAAAATGCAGGAGAAAAAGAAAAGTCTCACTCTTGTATCTTGTATCTTGGTCTCATTTCAATTAAATAGCAAATAAGTACTCTTCCTTGAATAGTTCAAACATCTTCCAATGGAAGAGAGATGTGAGCTGTAGACGGAGGCAAAAGTACACACTGTATTTATAATCGAATGCAGCTTTTTATATAATTACATCCTTGTGCACTTTTTATTTTTGGTTCTTGAATAAAGTCACTCAGATGAAATTAAAGAGCATGCAGGAGAAGGTGCTTTGATGCTTCTCCCAGTTTCTATGGCAACTCTGGTGCGTCTTATTAGGCTGCCCCATTGACTGTGAGTGTGTTCAAGTGATGCTAGCTAGGACTTTTAGCTGATTCTGGAAAATGCAGGAAATAGTGCTTTATCAATCTTACAGCCATCAAAAGAACTTGTGATAGGACTGGAGAAAAACCTCTGGCATGTTTACTCAACTTTCCTTCATTTGGTTATGGATGGTCACCATCTATCCACAGTGCTTTTGACAAGAGTGTTTTGCTAGGATGTGTGCACACTTGTCTTTGAAATTCTCTATTAGTAAATAATCTGTTTTTATGAGTGAGTCCTTGATGCAGTTATCTATGCAATTTAAAAGATTTTCCTATATATCGTATTTAGTGAGACACTCTCTTTGTTCCAAGATCAAACAAAGAGTGGCTTAACTGGAACTACAGAACTATTCTAGAAAAAAAAATCTGGAAAAAAAAGCCAAGTAAAATGACAAAGTTGGAGACTTAATTCATTTATTTGTTAGTCAGGAGTCAGCTCAAGTACTTGCGGGAAGGATGTCATTTGGCTCTCCTGACAGGACTGGGGATGTCCTGAGGCCGAAGTGGTTCACAGAGCTAGTCCCAGCAGTCTGGGGTCAGAGCAGTCACTTAGCAAGAAGAAGGGAGAGGACAGGGGCCATGGGGCAAAGTCTTTATGAAGTCAACCTAAGATTAAAGAATAAATACTTCCAAATTTTAGGATAAATATCACATTAAGTAAATATGCCTTAGTATCTAGGAGTTTTGTTGTTATATTGAGAGTTATTTCTAAATATTATTAGTAACAGCAACAAGAAATACAGTGCTAGGTACCTAATGTTGTTCTTAGGTGCCATCCAGTCAGTGTTTGACTTATAGTAACCTATGTACAACAGACTAAACACTCTTGTCCTGCTTCTCTGCTGTTCATAGGGTTTCCAATGGCTGATTGATTTTTGGGAGTGGATCTCTGGGTCCTTCTCCCAAGCTGATAGCACCTGGTGTTCCCAGGCCTGGTCTCCCATCCAAGTACTAACCAGGCCTGCTTAGCTTCTGAGATCTGAAGGGATTGGACACCACAGTGGTATGGCTGCAAGCAGATACATTATACAGATCTAAAAATGTGTGGAAAGAAGAGAAGAGGGAGATAGAAAAAGAACAATACAAGGGAAAAAGGGAGGGAGGGAGTGAAAGAGAAGGAAGGAAGGAAGGAAGGAGGAAGGAAGGAAGGAAGGAAAAGAAGGATCAAGGACAGGCTTGCTATTTTGGAAATGTCTCTGGATTTTGAGAATCTCTACACTAAATTTTATTAGATTTCTCCAAGCCAAAAAAATTAAGTAACATTTTTCCCTTGCTATTCCATAATTTTCGTACCGGTAGTAGCTTGTATAGGTGTATGTTTGTTGTCCTAAAGCATGGTTTAACAAAATCAAACCAAACAAGCACAAGCATTTAAGTTTTCCTTGCAGGGAATGCTTGACTTTTAATATTTCCATTGTAAGAGTCTTTTTTTTTTTTTTTTTTAAGTTTCATAGTAATGTGTTTGGTGCTGGGATTTAGCTCAGTTGGTAGAGTGCTGCACTGAAGTCTCTGAGGTCCCAAGTTCGATTCCCAGCACCGCAAAATGGGGAAGGACGTGGCAACCCACTCCCAAGGCAATCCTGAAACAGTCAGCCATTGAAAACCCTATGAGGGTCGCTATGAGATGGATACCAACACGACGGCACCTAACAACAACAAGTAATGTGTTTAGATTATGAAACTATATGTTATGAAAATATCGTTTATAAATGTTGTTAGGTTGTCCTAGAATAGAGTCTGACTCATAGCGACCCTCATAGGGTTTTCAATGACTGATTGTTTCGGGATTGCTCCCAGAGTGGATTGCCATGTCTTCCCCCATTTTTGTTGTGCTAGGGATCAAACCTGAGTCCTCAAGAGAGTGCAGAGTAGGACTCTACCAACTGAGCTAACTCCCACCCCATGTTTATAAATAGTTGTTTTTAATAGGATTTTGAACAATGATATATGGCAAATTGGTTAAAAGGAAGTTGCTATAAGAGTGATTGGAGAAGGAAATCGTATATATTATTATATTTTAAAAGTTTTACATATTCTGATTTTAAGATGTTATGAGGTTTAGAAAATAGACTTGTCTCACGAAGCTGACACATTAGCATGAATTCATCTCAATTCAAGGGTAAAAATCCTAACAAGGGTAAAAGTTACCATCATGAATTAGGAGGAGAGAGAGAGAGAGAGAGAGAGAGAGAGAGAGTGTGTGTATGTGAAGGAGAGAGAGAGAGAGAGAGAGAGAGAGAGAAGAAAGAGAGAGATGTGTATAGGAGAGTTTCTTTTAAGCTAGCTCAGTTTATTTATAGACATGTGAGATGTCAAAGTCATCACATCAGAAGGTTGATTACTTAATCCAGCTCTATTTCCTTGGTGCAACATATTTTGTAAGGTCTCCTGAGTCACTTTGACCATAGCTGAACCATCAACAAGGAAACAACAGCTAAACCATATCATTCCATGTTTTTTATAATCGCATGTTGGTTGTCTTTTGCAAGATGATATTTTTAACCTTAGTCACCCATCTTTGTCACTTAACTGAGGTTCTTATGGATTTCTTTTTTCTAATAGTGAAATTTAATAAAAAAGCTGAAAAGTTTAACACAATTAAAAAAGTCACATGCTGTTCTCTGACAACAGTCTCATACCTATTTGAATTCATTGTGACAACCTTGAAAAAATCTTACTCTTCCAAGTGAAGATTTCTATATATGGAGGACTATTTTCTATGATTATCTGCACAGTGCCTAATAGATCCTAAGTTCTCAATAATTGGTAGTTGTTATCATTAATGTACTTTTTATTTCTAAATCTCAGTTTCTTTTCTTAATTTTAAGGCAAAATGAACATACAATCATACCGCCCACTTTCCAAATCATGATAATGCCCATAGAGAAAACTTTAAGTCCCAAGAACTATTTGATAATTCCTCAACAAAATTTTGGTTAAGCCAAATAGAATTTCCTAGAAGTCAAGCCTTTGAATAGGCTTAAGCTCTCAGAATATAATCTAAACACAAAATTAAAAAATCTCTGAAAATGAGTGTAGTCACCATGATGCCCCCATGTGTGATCCAGGTCTTCTGTGTTTCACCTGAACCTTCTAACCTGCCTGGCAGTCTCCTGTTAGTCAAACAGGATTATTTGATAATCTTATCTGATAATCTATGTCATATAGGATATGCTACATATGATGGTATATTTGATAGAACATGTGTTACTGTCTATAGCATGGCACATTAATCGACTTCCTTGACAAGGTGGATCAGAAACAGAAACCTAAATAGTGCTAGAAGACTCCTGGCAATGGACAAAATTGCAAGTGATGGTTTTATGATACATAAGAAACTTAAAAGCATATCCCTCAGGAAAAGATGCACATATTAGCTTCAGTCACCCAAGGAAACATTAAATAACGCATGTCATCTTTTAGACCAGGTTGTTGTTGTTAGGTGCCGTCGAGTCAGTATCCGACTCATAGCGACCCTCTGTACAACAGGGGAAACACTATTGTCAGTGCTTCTCTGCTGTTCATAGGGTTTTCAATGGCAGATTAATTTTTGGGAAGGGGTTGCCAAGTCCTTCTCCGAAGCCTACAGCTTCTGGTGTTTTAGACCAGGTAGAGAATTGTAATTTAAGAAAATCAGTCCTCCAAAACAATGAGTGCCCTTGAGGCAGCAAATTTCAGTTATTTGGAGAGAACCACTTATGTGTAATTATTTGCCATTATTCTCCTCAGTATTTAGTAATCCTCATATGCTGAAGCTGCCTCACTGCTTAATTGCCCATCCACGTGCTTCTTCACTGTCCTTCTTCCTTCTCCCTCCCCACATTCCACTTCTATAGCTTCTAAAGCAGGATGAGTTTACCTAGAGCTTTCCCAGTTTCAGCCTTGAAAGTCCTGTACCTTGGGAAATCCCCCAGTCCCCCACAAGGGTTGGACACCTTATTTCAGAGCATTCCCAGAGTTTTATTCCATCTGTGCCATGTGTTGTTGTTGTTAGGTGCCCTCAGGTCAGTATCTGACTCATAGCCACCCTACATAGAACAGGTGAAACACTATTGTCAGAGTTTCTCTGCTGTTCATAGGGTTTTCAATGGCGGATTGATTTTGGAGAGTAGGTTTCTGGGTCCTTCTCCCAAGCCTACAGCACCTGGTGTTCCCAGGCAGTCTCCCATTCAAGTACTAACCAGGCTTGACCCTGCTTAACTTCCAAGATCTGACTGGATAGGATGCCAAAGGGCAATGGCTGCAGGCATCTGTGCCATGCAGGGATGACCTTATGAGTATTTTAGTTGTTTTTGAAAAAAGTCATTATCACAGCCTTTTTACAGTGACTTTCACCATTGGACCACTGGAGTCTTGTTCTGAACTATCTTGAAAAAAAAGCCTTGAAATATACTAATCATGGACTTAGTTCTTTACTTCACTTAAAGTGCATGGAGCTAGCCTTTCTTTGTGTATGTGTGCATTATTTAAATTTGGATAAACAAATCCAATTGACTTATTCTGTTTTCCTAGCTATAAAATGGGCATTTCTAGAATAAACCATGTTTCCTTCTTTGCAAGTGTTAACTGCAGAGCTGCTGCTTAAGAAGGGTAGAGCGTAGCACCTTCCTTTGCCTGCCACTCGAAAGAGGGTCCAACAGCTGGGTGCGGTGGTGCATGCCTGTAGTCCCAGCAGCTTGGGAGGCAGAGGCAGGAGGATCACAAGTTCAAGACCAGAGGCAGTCTGCGTAACTTAGCGAGACCCTGCCTCAAAAAGTTAAAAAATGGGCTGAGGGTACAGCTCAGTGGTCCAGCACTTGCAGAGCATGCAGGCACTAGGCCCTGGGTTCAACCCCCAGTACCAAAAAAAAAAAAAAAAAAAAAAAAGAGGGTCCAACGGAAGGACTCTGAAATTCCATCCTGCCTTTTCTTTTTGTATATGTAGTTCATAAAAAAATATAAATAAACAAAAATAAAGGTGAGGCCTGTATTACATTCAACTTAGTACCTGGCATTACTTTGACAACTCTGTACCTGGCTTTACTGGGATATATCTTGCTTACTTTTCCCAACCTCAGGAGGCTCGGATTATACTCTGGCTGCACACAATGAGAGGAAGGCTGAAATGCAGGACATGGTTAGGTGCCCGCAGTTCGGTTAGGAACAGAGCTTTGTGTTTTGCCTGCAAAAAGAGCTAAGCAATTCCCAGTGAAATGAAATTAATGTGAAGTTCAAAATCTATCCAGATTCCACAACAGATGCTTAGGTGTATGAGCATTCTACCCCTTGTAAGCTGTTCCCAGTCTCCAGACACTACAGGAAGAATTGAAGAGCAGGTCTGAAATGAGGCAGGAATTCTGCATTTGTTTCTGTGTCCTGGATAGGGGAAAAGAAGAGTATACTTCCATTATAGATGGGAGCAAAAACAGAGGGGGAGAAAGGCTTTAGATTCAATGATGACACTTTTACCAAGCATGCCTCCAGGGAGAAAGCAGCACCTATCAGTAAGAAGCACTGCCCAGTATTGAAGGGCTAGGTTTAAATCTCACCTCTAAGAACTACTAGCTGTGAGCACTTGGACAAGGTGCTCTCTGGGCTTTGATTTCCTCATTTCTTAGATAGGGATAATAATAGAACCACAGGGTTGCTGTTAAGATTAAATTATTTATCATTTATAGGGAACTTAGAGCTGTTTGATATGGTTCTATGAATATTTTTAAAAGAAAACAATACTAAGAAGAAATATTTATTTTTGGAATGCAAATGTCCTTAGTCCTCCCAACTTTGGAAAACCCTTTAGTCCAGATTTGCTAGAGGAAGTGGCATTTTTCTCTGAGATCACATATCCTTGATAACTCTGTCTTGAAATAATATATAGCTTAGTGAACTAAAATAAGTTTGGAGGCAGATAAAATTTGAGTTAAAATACTACTTCAGTGATTCATTAGCTGTATATTTTATTCCCAGTTTCCTCACCTATAACAAGAGTTGATAAACTATAGGCCACAGCCAGATCTGGCCAACTGCGTATAGGTATAAGTAGAGCTAGTTAGTCCTTGGACAGGAGATCGCCTGGGAATACGAGGTGCTGCAGGCTAGGGAGAAGGACCTGGCAGCCCACTTCTGAAACAATTCATCTTGAAAACCCTATGAATAGCAGAGAAGCACTGACATAGTGCCAGGCATGGCAGTGTCAGAGAGTGTTTTGTTCTGTTTTATATAGGGTCACTAGGAGTTGGACCCTATTCAATGGCACCTAACAACAACACAACAACAAAAGAGTTTTATTCAAACACCACCAGCCCTTTTGTTTTCCTGTTGTCTGTGACTGCTGTTGAACCACAAGTATATATTGCTTACTTGAAACAAAGATTCTCTGCCTCACAAAGCCAAAATAGTTACTCTTTGGCACTTACAGAACCCATTTCCTAAGTTTTGACCTACAATAAGAGAATAATAGTATCCTGATGTATTTTTTGAGAGAACAAGATAAAATAATTTACAAGGCAGAACTCACACCTAGTTGAGGCTCAATAAATAGTAACTGTTATTATTAGACAGAATAAAATTCCAAGCCTTATACTGTTTTCCTTATTTTTGTTTGCAGGGTGTTTTGATCTTTTTTATCCTCTCCCTACTTGAGCCTACTTTCCAAAAACAAAATATGAGCTTGACTTCCTCTAACTTGGATTACACTAATCTGCCACTCCACTGCACCTGTGTGTTCAGGCAATTTCTATGGCCCTATTCATTGCAAGTACCAAGGCTTATGTCCTATTGTTGGAGAGCATTTGCTTTACATTTCAGTGTTTCTACAGTAATTATAGAGGAGACCCAACAATTCTTGCACAAATTTAATTTTTAATTTTTAATTTTTATTTAGAAATAATAAAATAAGACATAATATATAAAAATATGTACAATCCATGGTTTGTGCAGTACAATAGGAAGACTTTAGATACAAAAAAAAAATGGCAGATGGGAAAATAATAATCATCATGATTGTCAAAGGTCAGAGCCCAGAGCTGAACCCTAACTTACTAGAAAAGGAATTCTACTTTGCTGAAGGTTGCGAATGGGGAGGTGACGAGGAAATGCTTTTTTATTTCCACTTTACCGTTATTAAACACAAGGGTGAAAAAGAATACACTCTACTTCTCAGGACAAGCCTTTTGCTTTATGAAATGGCTGTTTTATAAAATAGAAGCTGACATTTATTCTTTGCAAGGGGAGCATGATTTGGGGGACAGAACTCATCCAATGCACATCAAGATTTGGGGTGGGAGTATATAGAGGAGAAAGGAAATAAAGGGCAGAAATGATGCACTAATAGAACAAGAACAAAGTCAAACAAATACACACGTTCTCTAGGAGTCTGGAAATGACTACAGTGCTAAAGTGACATCCTGAAAATGTCTGATTCAAGTATACTCTTAGAGGGATAGAAAACTATTCCTTTCTCAATAACCAAAATAGAATTCACTTTGTCTACCCTTTATTTAAAAATAGAATAACCAGGAATCTATGCCTCCCCCCAAAAATATAATGCCCATCCAGATATGGGCAAACATTTTTTAAAAGGGAATACGTCCTAAAGAAATTCAATAGGGATTTGCTTGCAATAGAGAAGCAACACACATCTGGGAATCGACCCCAGATATTCACGGTGAGTCCCTTCCATCTGCATTCTAGTGACAGTGTGCACTAGTTAAGGAGACCCAGTCAATAAAGACAAATATTTTGAAGGTAAAATGCAGCAATAAATGTCGTGCATTACCTGTGTCTTGGCTCTTGACAAAAAAAAAAGCCATTTAAAGCTTATAACTATTAAAATGCTAATAACTATAAAAAGCATCCAAATGAACAGTCCATGCTGAAATAAATAACATAAGAACATAGCAATACGAACCTTATAAGGCTGGTAAATATTTGCTAAAACCATGCTAACCGGTAGCATATAGGTACTAACTCTCAGAAATTGCTGCACGGAAATTATACTTTCTATGGCATTTTTTTTCCCTTTACAGACTTCTATTTACATTTGGCTTTAAATATGAAAATATCTGATAAATTCTATAAAATGTACACGTTAAAAACATAGCTTCTGCAAAATTTTCTTGGAAAAAAAACAAACAAACCTGTGCACCAGAAATTTTAGATTTTTTTTCTCTTTTTCAGAAGTAAGTTGAAAGATTTCCCTCCCTCTTTCTTGCCCCTATACCCACCCCCCTTTCAAATAGCTCAAGTCTTTTTAAGTGGTAGCGCTGTGGGGGAGGCCTCCTTTGTGGTCATCCCCATTTTCCACTGTCTTCATTTAATTTACATATCATTGAATACTCTTTGGTTTGATTATTTTCCTTTGCAAAACATCATAATAGCAGCAGCTGAAGACCTCAGAACCCTCTTTCTGTTTCTTTTCTAAATTCACTTCTCCCCAATTCCTCTAACTCTTTAAACAACTTCCCAAGCCTGCCTTCAAATTTGGATTTAGACTAACATCCACTTGTTTCACACCTCTTTCTTGGTTTTAATAAAAATAACACCACAGTTTTCAAACCCATCAACTTGGAAGCCTGAAAACAGCAGAAAGTATCATATTTTTTGCAGGCACTGCATTCAGATATGGCTGTTCAAGAACCAGAGACCATCACAAATGTCAATTTTAAAAAAATACATGATTCTAGAACAAGCTGTTTTTTAATGGCATACCAGGATATAATACCATAAGAGAGTTGATTTCGAGATTCCAATTAAAAAGAAAAGTCAGCAACCCTAGCATTCACAAATAATAACAAATAGGGAACTTTAAACCAAACATGTTCCATTATTGAGCTAGGGAAGGGAGAAAAAAAAACATATGTGTGTGTGTGTGTGTGTGTGTGTGTGTGTGTGTGTGTGTGTGTGTGTGTGTGTTTCTAGCAAGGCAGGCAGCTATGCAGGAGAGGCTTCTGGAAAACAATTTGTCCTTACTAACCTGTTCTAGGGCTCCACAAGAGACAATAATAGGCTCACATTAATCATGAATATGTACACATAGAGGGAAATAACTTTTTTAGACTGTTATCTGTTCAACTTGAGATTGTGTTACGTTTTTATGGCTTTCTTTGACCCTAAATACTGAGACATTCTCATTTCTACCTTCTGCAGTAAAATAGGTCACTTTCCTCTCCCTCCTGGATCTCTGAGCTGAAGTATTGCAGCAAAGTGGCTTCTGCACATCTCCCTGCTCCCCCATGTTGGTGTTTGCAACCCTCCCTGGCATGGTAGGACTCACTGCAGACTGATCAAAAGAAAACAGCCTGGAGGCCAGGTACAGCATCTTTTCTCATGTGATGTCAAGCTGGAAATGTCCTGACAGTCAAGGCAACAAACTCAGTTTGCAAAAGTTTGTGTTTATTTATCTTTCCTGCTGGATAGCTCCATTACGGGGAATGCCAGGATGCCAACAGAATTCAAACAAGATCTTATCTTATCAACTAAATTTTGCAATGTGCAAAAAGGGAGAAGCCCCGAAAAATTCTAAGAGGATATCATCATTTCTCACTCTAATGCTTTAGGCTGGCTAGCTCTACCTGGCAGAAAAGAAAAATAGATACCTTGTGGATGTGTGTGTGAATTGTACTTCCCCTTTCTTCTTCTTCCTCTTCCAAAGAAATGTATATAACAGAACAAAAATTTGAAAGCACTACACTTATTAGAGTCTATTTGATGCTCAGTTTTCTGAATAAGGTGCAAAATTAACAGGCGGTTCCAGGTCTTGCTGAGGTTCAAAGTTATTGTCTCTTGATTTCAAGGCAACCCACAGGGCTTTGTTTCCTGTTTAGTATAAGCTCCACTGTGCAAAAATGTGCATTATCTTTGGTATTTATTTTAGGTAGTCTAACTTAAAATTTGAGATAACCCTTTAACATCATGGACAGAAAAAAGTTAAAACCCAGAGGCTACCATTTGGCTAGTGTTACATAATGCCCTTATGTAACGAGGGAGACAATGAGAGAGAGAGATAGAGACAGAGACAGAGAGATCAATTCTAGCAAACAAATTACTGGCCTCAGAAAATCAAGATCTCATTTTGGCAATTGATAGCCAAATACTTGCCACTTTTAAGTGCATCATAAGCTTTTGACAAAGTTCAACACTGACTTTTAAATTACATAAATGAAAAAAACCACACTGCAACAAAAAATACAATTTGTGTTCATGTAGTTAGCAGCTTTTCAAAAATTAAGGCAGAGACTTGCCTTTGTTATGCCATTAAAAACATTCTTGTTCCCCTAAAGAGAAGCATTCTGGATAAGTCAAATACCCAACCAAGGCTTGCCTGCAAAATTCAAGTTTTGTCAAAACACAAAACAATACATAAAAACTCATAACTTATTCTACAACATTATGTGCCATCAGGTCACACGGAGGCCTCCTCAGGACTTATACATCAACCATCCAGCTTAGAGTCTGTCCCTGAAACCCTTGTGCTAGCTTAGTGTCTTGTGGCAGCTTGCCTTGACCCACCTCTGGACCAGTACCGCAGTGGTCTGTATAACTGTTTTGGGCCTCTGACCAACAGACTGTGTAGTAAAGTGAATATTCCAGAGAAGGAATCAGCCAGTCATATCTCCGATTCCCGCCGTAAGGGCCTGGGCTCTAGAGGCACGCTTGCCTGGTTGTGGAGGTCTATGTCTGGGGGTGAGTCAGTACTTGTGCTTTCTGGGACTCCATTTTCACTCTCGTCTTCCTCTTTGCTAGTGAGGGCAACTTCGTTCTCATAGCAAAATGAATTAGCATTGGACAGGATGTATTTCTTTTCTGCTAAGTCTCTGGCACTGCAAAGGGGAGTGTTAGGGACTTCGTAAGTCTTGTGGAACCTGGAATAGTCCACTTTGTAGTAGTGCTTCTCCTCAAAAAGCACTGGTTCATAGCGGTGGCCCCAGAGGATCTCATTGGCCAGATAAGAGCTCCGGCACTGTGTTGTCATGGCAGTGGCTTCCACCATGCCTTCCAGTATGACAACAATCTCAAAGTCTGCGTTGTCAATGTCCTGCTTACTCAGGTCATACAGAGGACTGTCTTCATCTATCTCATGGACGATAGTGATAGGGGACACCAGAAATATGCGGTCAATTCCACTGTCAAACCCAACATTGATGTCTATCTGATCCAGGGGGATATACTCCCCTTCAGATGTGATCCTGGATTTGAGGAGCTGGGCACGGACATGCGCCTCCACCAGGTGGCTTTTCCGGAGATTGCCCACGCGCCACATCAAGCACAGCTTGCCGTCTCTCATGGCAATCACGGCATTGTGGCTGAAGACCAGAGTCTCGTTTCTCTTCTTTGGCTTGGCCATCTTTGCCATGACTGCGCCAATGATAAAGGCATCAATGATGCAGCCCACAATGGACTGGAATACCACCATGAACACAGCGATGGGGCACTCGTCCGTGACACACCGAAAGCCATAGCCTATGGTGGTCTGGGTCTCGATGGAGAAGAGAAAGGCCGCCGTGAAGCTATTGACCTCAGACACACAAGCCTTGCTCTCTTTAGATGCATCCAGATCTCCGTGGAGGAGAGCTATCAACCAAAACACACAGCCAAAGAACAGCCAGGAGAGAACAAAAGCCAGGCAGAAGATAACCAGCATCCACCGCCAGCGAATGTCCACACAGGTGGTAAAGATGTCTGCAAGGTACCGCTGCCCCTTCTCACCCACGTTGATGAACTGGACGTTGCAGTGGCCATCCTTCTTCACAAAGCGGCTCCTGCACTGTTGCCGAGTGTGAACTTTACTCTTCCCGTTCCCAAAGCCATTGGCAACCGCCATGGTGGCCAACTTCATGCCGTCTTCTTCTGAAGAGACAATGCTATAGCGGTTGGTTCGCACACTGCCCATCGCTTCTGCTGTGGACTCCAGTGCTTCTGCTTTGGAAAACAGTCTGAGTTTTTGCAAAACGCTTTGGAGAAACAGTTTTGAATGTTCGGTGAGGACAATCACACAAAAAATGAAGAGGTATGGGTGTCTCCAGGAGCCTTGGGTTTCTACCAAGGTCTGCCTCCTGACATACGGTTACCTTAGTAACTCAGCTGACATCCAGAGAACTTTTCCTGCAAGTAAGTAACGAGAGAGAGTGTTCATTACAAAAAAAAAGTCATTTTTAAAGGAGTCGTATTGCCTATGGCAACTTACCTAAAACAGAATTAGATAAAACAGAATTAGATAAAATTAATGTTACATTACATTATAGGGATTTTAATTTATCTTGTAAAAATATTTTTAGATTTTACTTAAAATCCTAAAGTCATTGAACACAGATGAGTTACCTGTGATAGCCATCCAACCAAGCTTTCATTCCCTTTTCCCACCAATCTAGAACATTCCAGTCTCTAGGTCTCTAGGTCTTCCAGCTCTGACTCTCTTGCATTTCCTACTTGCTAGGTCCTTAAGTCAGGGGGAAAAAAAAAGAAAGAATGCCTTTCTGATTCTAAGATTTGGTCACAAGCTTTTAGAACTAGGACATGTCTAGAGAGTATGTCATGTGAATGAAGCCTTGATATTAATTGTTGTATATGTATTATAGGAGAATCTCCATGCCTTTGATGGCAACATTGACACAAGGAGGCACAGACTATTTTGGTTCAATGATAAAATGAAGCAGACATCCCCTCGCACGATCTGAAGTAGATCCCAATGTCTAGATACTGTTTGGGCTTGTTCCATCACTCTGAACACTGGAGGCAGCCTCTGTGCAGAAATGCTTGATAACATCTCAGTGCAAGTGATTCTGCCTTGAAGACACAGGTTTGCTCTGGGGGATAGAGAGCGATTCTGTTGCCTAGCAATGCGAGTCCTGAAATTCTCCAGAGATGGGATTGCCATGTGTAATGACAGGCTAGGAAGTAAGCACCTTCATGCCAAAGGACCAGGTCTTTAGCTGATTGAGATAACACAGGAACTCAGTGCGTGTGGGTCCAGTGCTGCGTTCTCTCAAACCGAGACAACTCTGTAATCAAAGTAGCTCATATGCCAGTCAGCTTACTTTCATTTCCAGCGCTCTTGTTTGCTAGAGGTTCCTATGGAGAAGGCACTCACCTTCACCTAATAGGAACAAATAGTAATTTTCAGTTTTCTCCTCTTGCCTCATTCTGCCCTAGGTAAGAACTATCTACTTGTTTTAACTTTCCATCTTGGCTCCAAAGAAACTTTTTTTTGCCTTGACTAACTCACAAAAGTCTAAGAGAAAGCCTAAGGTGTTTTCTTTATGAAATGTGTGTTAACAAAGCCAACATTGCCTAGAACTAAAATATAGTAGTGATCTTCAACTTTGCAAACAGCCAAATCCATCTCCTGTATTGAAGGGGGACAAAGAGCAGCACAGGGAAAGGATCAGAGATTTGCTGAACCCCTGCTAACGAGGACACCACTTTTTCTTTCTCTCTGGAAGCTACATTAAGATGAAGCAGTTAACAGGACCATTGTGAGCCAAGCCAGCTGCAAACAAATGAAGCCAACCATTTCTCCTGGGTTTGTGCAGCCCTTTAAAAAGAGGCAAGGTGCACTGTCTTTGAAAATGCCGTGTTACAGACTTTTGACTTCTCCCTCTATATCCAAGTTATTATGCAAGAATGTGCCCCAACACATTTTTCCTGAGATTAGTCATCTGTGAAAATTGCAATGTGTGTTACATTTTGGCAGCTTTTGACACCTAAATGATGCCGGATTTGAAAGTGCCTCTGAATTACTTTATAAAAAAGAAGTTACTGTGCCTTCCCAACCTTCCACCTGCTTCAATGTTTTGTCTGCTCCCTGTGAAGTTTGCACTTGGACAAAAGAAAAAAAAAAAAAGAATTGCATTCCCCAGTATTCTAGATCCTGAACAGGGAAATAATTTTCTTAACAGAGATTTCAGCTTACTTGGCTCACAGGAAATTAACAAGTGTTTCTACATAAAGACGGAGCAAAATACCACCAAATACAGCTATCCTTTTCCAAAAGGGGGTAACAAAAGAGCCTCATTTAAAAAGTACTTTTATCATTGGGTTCTGAATGACTTTAGAATATTTTCTGATAAGTTGACACCAAGAAATTTCCTTTTCATGATTCAAAATAATCCTAACATCCTAGTTACCATTAGGGGCCATGAGTGAACAGTCTCGAGTTTCTTGAGACTTATCTCTGCACTCTTTCTAGATTAAGCCATACCAACCATATTAAATCTAGAGGCTGAATTATGACTTTAAAAAATCTCGACCCCAAGACACTTGTTTGAATTCCACAAATCACACAATACCAGCTTCCTATGAATAGCTTTCCCCATTTAGAACCTTGAAAATAGCCTGTATTGAGTGACTATTACTGTCTCATTTCCATTGCTAATGACAGAATTCGTTCCACATGTGGAGCATCAGTTAGAAATTTTACCATCTCTTCCTGGAAAAGGAAAAAGAAGAGTTGGTTGTTGTTCTTGTTGTTATTTTTGTTTTTGGCAAAATGGAAACTTTTGACACTTCAAATGGATATACCTCTAAACAGATTTATATGTGGATAAGTCTGCACACACGTTATTGTATTGAGACATTTGTGGAACTGATTACACAGCAAATGCCTAGAACCTGCCAAAGTCTAATAGGGTAACTGTCTTAATAATTCACCACAAAGACGGCCTTCACTGTTAACCTGTCCACATGATCCAGTGGCTTCAGGCATTCAGAAAATTTCTTCATCCGCTCCTCTCTCACTGAAAATCACCAATTCATGAACATCTGGGGAAAGCTTTCATTTAAAAACAAACAAAAAAAAAAGGCTTTCCCGCAACTTTATTCCAAATAATGTTTTGAAAAACAGTAAACTAGGAATACAGAAGAACATTAAGTGATTTAACTTGCTGATGGCCACTGCTTGAGAGAATTGATACTTGATTTGGTGAACAATGTGCAAATTCCCCTCTCAGCCCAAATATTTAAGGAGCCAGGGTAAATTCAATGAACACAAATAATCATTTCACCCAGGTCATAACCAATGATGTAGAAAGAATTTCTGGGAAATCGAGAGGCTACATATGGTGCTGTTCATGTTAAGACTATTTATAGGCTGAGCCAAAATTAAGCACAAGCAATGGAAAAAAATAGTTCAGTGCCTCAATCTTAGGTAAAGGACAGAGAGCTATGGATAAATACAAGGTCCAGATTCTGTGGTCCACATGGGGGACTCTAAGTTGTTTTTACTATACAGGAAATATTTCCAACAAGACATACAAAATATTAGAGAAAGGTAATAGGGAAGAGTCTATGAGAATAACTATGCCCCATACTATGGTCCTGGTGTGCAGTGAATAAGAAAGTTTGACTGAGGATAGGAAAGAGCAAAAGAAAGTGTGCTGGGCTGAGAGGTCTGTTGGGTGTTCGGAGCAGCAATTCCCCAGCTGACACTGTATAGAGCCTGAGTGTGCTTTGGGCACAAGTTGCTACGTGCGCAGAACTGCTCCAGAGCAACCTCTGTGAGGCTCAGTAAACAGAAGGGAGGAGGGGACACCCGTTTATCTACATGAGCGCTATCTCTGACCTTTATGCTCAACAATGCATGCAGCAGTGCACAGTATTTGCATATGCCCAAAAGCACACGCTTAGTAAACAAAAATATACACACAGAAAAACTTCAAATGGTAGGACTGTTCCCATTAAGATACAGTCAATCTCTCGGGCTACTCAAAAGTCACATAAGGACTCTACAGCTAGCCAGATATTGTACACCTGGAGAGTCTGAGGATGTAGAAAGAATGTGTTCTTAAGAACATTCACAAAAGTGTAAAACAAATATTCCTCACAGATACTAATAACCTAAAAAAATGAAGTGGCAACCAAAATAGGAGTAGGAGGGGCGGGAAATCCAATGAAATGACCTTGACCCCAACTCTCCCTCCTCTTATCACCCTTGAAAGTAACACAGCTCTCTCTGGAGCATCACGATTGTTCTGGATCATGGCAAATATAAATAAAGCATTTGGATGTGAACAGAACACAAGCTAACAAGTGTAAAGGTAATGCACAGCAGACCTATAAGGGTGGTTAGTGAGAGGAAATCGGACACCCTATTGATTACTAGTGTAAAAAGAAAGCCTTATTTTTTTAAACAGGTACATTCTGAGTTTATGAAAATCTCCAGAATTTCATAGCCTCTTTCTAGCTAGCATCCTCCTGATAGACTTACCCAGGCGGACACTGAACTACCCATTTCCTATCTCTATTTTTTCAGTTTGTTATTGTGAGTCCATGTTATGATGCAATCTCTCTCTCTCTCTCTCTCTCTCTTTTTTTTTTTCAGAATCAAGTCGTTTTGATCTTTGCTTCCCTAAAGCCACGCTGTATTCAAGCATAGGAGTGATATAAGATGTGAAAGTTCTATGGTCTTCGGGCTCAAAGGCAAATGGGAATCCTGTTTTTTTTCCCCCAGCAAAGCAACTTTGAGACGCTTGCCCTGCAGCTCCAAGCACACCAAAGATGTGAGTTTTAAATGCTGAGTCCCAAGGTTTACCAAAGCCTGAGACCAGGGCTAGGAATCCCACCCCACCCCACCCCCAACACCTTTCTCCTCCCCCCCCTTCCTTCTTTCTTTTTCTTTTTACTTTCTTTTTTTTCCAAACTAAGAGGGAGAATCGAACACACTCGTCTTCGCCTGTGAACCCAGTATCTCGCTACAGCTGGTGCATTGGAAGTTATGAGCACAAACAGATGCTGCAGAGAAATCTGTTTCTATTGCTCAACTGTTCCAAGCATGTCTCAGTATTTTTAGCTCTAAGGATGTTCTGGTGCGCACACAAAGTCTATAGGCACGAGCTGGGACTCCGGAGAGTGGGGGAGCGCTACAGCCGCATGACAGCTGGGCCCCCCTGGAGCAGGGGGGCAGGGAAGGGTCGGGGCCGGGGCCCGAATCCACCCCCCAGGACACACAGACAGCGCAGGGTTGGGGGGGCGGGAAGAAAACATACGGCAGCCCTTACCTGTTGCTGGCACAGGAGCATGGGGACATGGAGTGGAAGCAGGGGGCAGAGAAGCGTGTAAGATCCGGGGGGTTGTAAAAGTAAGTGAGCTGAAGCGAACGAGAATTCCCGAGACCCAGCTTGCGGTGGCCGGGAAGGCTGCGCGCTGGCCAAGGCTCCAGGGCGCTCTGTGATATCCTGGGCTCTTTTGAGGCGGTCCATGCGATACCGGCTCTCCCGGCTCCGCCCCCCGGCCGCCGCCGGCCAATCGCTGCGCGCCCAGGAGCGGCGGCGGCAAGGGGGAGGATGCTACACCCGCGGCCTCCGGCCCAGCCAGCGCGGGGAACCTGCTGTCGCCTCCCCCTCCACCCGCCGTGCGCGGCCGCGGAGCCGGGCCGGGGCTGGGTAGGAGGAAGTCGCGGCCTGGCCGGAACAGCAGCAGGTGGGAAGCTCCCCGGCCGGGCTTCTGTGGCTGCATAATTGCAGCCTAGCCTTGGACAGGGCTCCCTACGCCTCCCGGGCCCAACACTTCCTGGGTTCTCCCCCGGGTCGCGGCCGCGTTGTGCGCGCTCCTTGCAGAGCCTGCTAGGTGCCAGTGCCAGGCGGGGCTGCTGCGCCCAGGAAGGAGTACGTGTCCGCCGGGGCGCTTCTCCCTCTCCTCGACCTCCCCCCGGTACCTCCCCCAGATCCCCCTACCCCTAGAAGCCCCAGGCGGAGCCTCTAACTCAATTTGGGGATAGGGGCAGGGACCCGCGCGCAGAACGCAGCGGGGCTCGGACGCGCACGAGGGTGGCGATCGCTTGTCTGCTTGGCCATTTTCTTCTGCTGACGGCTGGTGAATTACTTACAGAGCGCCTAGACTTTTCTGGATGTGGAACCGCTCGCCTTGCCCGCCCTCAATCTCTTTCTCCACCACCGCCCGGCACACTCTGCTGATCTAAAATCAGAACAATTAGAGAGTAATGAATTCTCTGGAACAGAAACTCCTACAGACACTCAGCTCTGCCCTCGCACCAGCGCCTCCCAGCCCTCCTTCCCAGCAACCAGGCAAGAGCGTGCAGACCCTTAAAAAATCAACTCCAGTGTTAGCTGGGTCTGGGTCCCGGCACTTTATAAATTAATCCGTGTGCGTGTGTGTGTATAGCGAATGCATATGATCTCAGAGTACTTTGGTAGCATAACCAAGCTTTGCTCTGAAAGAACCCATTTGCAATCCCTGCATTTATTTCACTTTTTTATTTCCTTAAGCAATCAAATGTGTCTTTCGTGCGGTTTACTTAAACCTCTAAAGGGGCTCCTTGAGTCACCAAACTGCTTCCAGAAGCTGGTTAATAGTCTGTACAGCCGGGGTGGAATTTTGCATGTAGCGAGAAGAGAAAGTGATAATTCTTGGAAGGGTTTTGCGCGCGAGGACCCACTCCTCCTCGCATAACCTCACTTGGCCCCTAGGAGGTGCTGGTGAAATACGCTTAGGTTTTTCAGACAGGAACTTAATCCTACTTTAAAAAGTGTGCCTCTTCCTAGCACTAAGCAAGACATTTAAATTAAAAGGGTGTGGAAGAGATCGTGCACGCGCTGCAACTGTTTTGATATCTAGATGGTGTTGCTGTTCCATTTCATTTGTTGGAATTATACAGTACACCGAGGGCCCTCTTACTAACTCTGTTGCCTTTTAAGCCAAGTGGGAGTACTGTCTCACACATGAAGGAGGTCAGCTTTAACATTTATTAAGTCATGTATTATTTATAAGCCATTTGAATTAACTCTGTAAAGGAGATGGATGTCTAAGAACCCCGTCTGTGGCCCAAAGCCAAAAGAAGGCAGGAGAAAGACAAATTAACTCTGTATTAGCCAATAAATAGAGAATGAATTAATAGCTCGGTGCACTTCAATAAGCCTCTTCAGAAATGTGCTTCCTCTTACTGGTGTAAGGTGAAATCTCAGAGTTGTTTTGATTTGCATTTCCCTAATGGCTAGGGATGTTGAGCACTTTTTCATGTGTTCTTGGATTTCCTCTAAGAAACAGTCTGCAAGTCAAATTAATCCCTTAAAACATGTCTAGGCTACATGGGAAAAAGTGAAAATAATCATTTATGTATTTTCTCATTTATATTACGATTCAATCAGTGCATCTGTGCATGGCTAAGGATTTTCCAAACTGTATGAATTCAGACAGGCTACAGATTTTGTCACCCTAAGTAATGAGTGCTATTTGAAAATCAATCATTCAAAAAAGTACAGAATTTTTCTGAAACTTAGATTGAAATTGCTTTACTTTAATATTCTACTCTACATCACAAGCAAGATAGCTTCCTTTGATAGGAAAATCATTAAGGAAATGAATACAAAGTTATAAGATTATGTTTGGCTGTATACATTTAGCTACTGAAGGGGACATAATAAATGTGTGCCAGTCTTTCTCACCCCCATGGACCATTAATAGCACACTCACCTCTCCCCCCACTGACTGAATGATAAGCAACAAGGTTTATATCTTGAAGGAGAAAATTTGAGAAAAGTTAATGATTTTAATAAGCAGGTTCTCAGTCTGCATAGAATCTTTCCCTTAATTACCTAGCTAAATAAGGAAACATGAAGTTTCAGATCTTGTAACTAAACTTTGTAAATGTATGATAGCATGGCATAGGTCCCTTGTTGCATTTTAAAAAGAGAAAACAAATAAATGTACATTTTAATTAAATGGCTTTTGACTATGTCCCTATTAGGAAAATTCTAGCATGCCAAAGCATTAGGCCTTGGGTAAATGTGCCTTTTTGGAGCAATGTATGGTACAGATTTCTCTAGTCAGTCTATCTCTTCTGGCTGAGTCAGACTTTATTTAGCAAAAATCTCCATTAATTTTGGATGACATTGCACTTGAACATTAGGATCCAACTGCAGATTAAATTTTTCCAAGGAAATGAAAATTATGCTCTTACTGATTCCCTCCACGGCAAATACCTATAATATTACAGCCAAATATTAGTCACAACCTAGATCCTCAGGCAGATTATGAATGGTTGTGTGATGCAGAGGGTGATTGTTTCACTAGGAGCACAGATCTTTCCTTTGCCATTTATATAAAGATCCCCAACACTTAGACATATTTTTAGACTTCCATATATATATATATATATATATATATATATATATATATATATAAGCAGTTCAAATTGACAAGTAAGAAAATGCCCTGGCATTAGCATCCAAGAGTTATTAAAAACCACTTACTAATCTTCTGAGTACTAGTAATAATAATAATAATAATAAACAAACCATCAGTTTGTCTTGAATTGCAGACAAAATGTACGTTCAATCTGCTGGGAAAAGGATATGGCAGTCTACTCCTGAAAACAATTCAAAACAGCCACTGAAAACCCTGTGAAGGTCGTCATGAGTCAGACTAGACTTGACAGCACCTAATAACAAGCCATGAGGACAAGCCACCTAATATGATATTTTAAGGCATATAAAATATTCTTCTCTATTGGAAAACAGCTTTGGCTTTTAAAATTATTCAATTTTACTCCTCTGGTAATATTTTGTCTTCATATTAAATTCAACAAACATATTTATTGAATAACTATTTTGTACATTAGTTACATGCTAGATGATATGGGAGACAGTAAAGTCCTAAAAGAAACAGTTTCTGTCCTTAGGAGTTTGAAATTTTTACTTGAGAATACAAAATTGAACAAGTAAAGCACTTAAATGACCTAAGGCTGCAAGATTCAATATGCATGACATATTACCATACTGTTGCTAGGTGCCATCAAGTTGGGTCTGACTCTTAGCAACCCTATATACAACAGATGAAACACTCCCTGACACTGTGCCATGCCCACCACTATGTCAGTGCTTCTCTGCTATATATAGGGTTTTCAATGGCTGATTATTTTTTGGGAGTATGCTGCCAGGTCTTCCTCCCAAGCCTATAGTATCTGGTGTTCCCAGGCAGTCTCCCATCCAAGTACTAACCAGGTGTAACCCTGCTTAGCTTTTGAGATCTGATGGGATTGGATGCCAGTGTGGTATGGCTGCAGGCAAATATTACCATGGGAAGTAGTATTACAGATGTTAAGAACATACCGCCTGCAGCCGTACCACTGTGGCATCCGATCCCATCAGATCTCAGAAGCCAAGCAGTGTCAGGCCTGGTTAATACTGGGATGGGAGTCTGCCTGGGAACACCAGATACTATAGGCTTGGGAGAAGGACCTGGCAACCCATTCCCCCAAATCAATCACCATTGAAAACCCTACGAATAGCAGAGAAGCACTGACAATAGAGTTGTATGACAATCATTTGTTGTGCGTAGGGTCACTGTGAGTCGGATACCAACTGGACAGCACCTAACAACAACAACAAGAACATCCTAGAAGATGAAATTGTCTCCTTATTCAGTTAATGTCCTAAAGCACCCATTATGTCCAGATATTTCTCTGCACATGTAATCGGGTATAAATTATAAGTTGCTTCTGGCAATAGTATACTCTTACTGAGTACCTCTTGCCTGCAGCTGTAGCCCTGTGGCATCCGATCCCGTCAGATCTCGGAAGCTAAGCAGGGTTACACCTGGCTAGTACCTGGATGGGAGACCGCCTGGGAACACCGGAAGCTGTAGGCTTGGGAGAAGGACCTGGCAACCCCCTCCCAAAAATCAATCTGCCATTGAAAACCCTATGAACAGCAGAGAAGCACTGACAATAGTGTTTCCCCTGTTGGACAGAGGGTCGCTATGAGTCGGATACCGACTCGACAGCACCTAACAACAACAACAACAACAACTGAGTACCTCTATCTACAAAGACACTGGTTGTTCTAAAGTGAATGGATTTATTCTATAAGCTTTATTTATATCCATTGATGATGCCATTTTTATCTGTCATACCTAGGAATGCAGGATCTTATTTAATAACTTTTCAAAATGACTGAAATGCGTTTAAGTAGAAATTATTTTCTCTGAATTTTTATATCCAATTCTCCAATTGCCCCTGTAGAACTCGGTACCTATTTGTACTATAGCATATTTTGTTTCTTTCATGCTATTAAAATTTTTTTCATGTTTGTTTCTACCTACCAAAGATGAGCTTTTCAAAATCCAATGCCATATCTTTTTACCTTTATATAATCCTCACCTTGCACTTAGCCAGGTACAGAAATTGGTCTCTATAAATGTCAGTTGAATGATGAAATGAATAAAAAAATTTTTTTGAGTAAAATGTGACTTGCATAATGACTCAGAGTTATGCTTTGCATATGAAATGTCCCCCACAGACTCAGGTGGCATGCTGGGTCTCCGGCTGTGGCACTATTTTGGGAGGTAGTGGAAACTTCAGAAGGTGGGGCCTAGTTAGAGGAAGTAGGTCACTGGGAGAGTGCCTTTAAACATTCCGGTCCCAGGTCTCTTCTTTCTTTGTTTCCTGTCTGCCATGAGATCAGCAGTGTCTGCCACATGCTCCTGCCCCAGCAATGTTCTGCCTCACCGTAGCTGAATCAATAAAACCAAGGACTATGAACTGAAACTTCTGGACCCGTGAGGGAAATAAATCTTTCCTACCTTAAATTGTTCATGTAAGGTGTTTTGTCATAGCAACAAAAAGTCTAATATACTCAGTATTATTATAATGAACGTAAGCTAATTCATTTTTAGCCTACAGCCGACCTACCCTGGTGCCTGACCACGTCAGATCTTGGAAGCTAAGCAGGGCAGGGCCTGGTTAGTCCTTGGATGAGAGACTACTTGGGAATACTGGATGCTGTAGGCTTGGGAGAAGGACCTGGAAAAACATTCCCTCAAACAACCAACCACTGAAAACCTTATGAATAGCAGAGGAGCACTGACATAGTGCTGGGCATGACAGTGTTGGGGAGTGTTTCATTCTATTGTACATTGGGTCACTATGAGTTGGACCTGACTCGGAGGCAGCTGATAACAACAATTTCATTTTTAACTGAAATATATTGGGCTTATAAGCGTACAGGGGCTGGGATTTAGCTCAGTTAGTAGAGCGCCACTCTGCAGTCTCTGATGTCACAAGTTCGATTCCCAGCACTGCAAAAATGGGAGAAGGACATGGCAACCCACTCCCAAGGCAATCCCGAAACAATCTGCCATTGAAAACCCTATGAGGGTCACTATGTGTCGGACACTACTTGATGGCACCTAACAACAATAAGTGTACAGGAGGGCCATTTGCCTTATATTAAATGACCCTAAATATATTTCAGCCCTTGTGCTTGTTCTTCTTTCTCCAGCAGTGTGACCATTCACATTTCTTTTCTTCTGACAATGTGCTTTGACTCTGTCAGGCTGTCACAATGCTCTGTCTAATTTGCTGATTCTAATCTGCATGGGGATGAGAAATTATGTAACTAAGGTTGTTAAAAATATATGTAAACCAAAAGCAAATATGATCTAACACATCTAAAGATGGGTTTTTCTAAATGTTATGAATAGATGCTGAATTTGAAGTTACCTTCTCTTGGTCAGTTTTCTTTGGGGTTAAAAAAGCTTTAGGATATGGATTTATGGCATCTGTTTTAGGTTTGCAGAATATTTAAATGCCTTGGTCCTTCTATTTGATACATTATGAATAGTTGATAAGTACATTCAGGTAAGGAGGTACGTGTGTGTATGCAACTATGCATATATTTCTATTGGTATGTACAACAAAATCACACTTGTTCGTTGAATTTTTCAGTGCTTATTGTGTCCATTTACTATTAAGACCTTTCTTTTCCATCAAATCTGTTAAAACCAACAGTAGTAAGTGGGAATGTTCTTTAAGAAGCTCATGCTTCTAGAGAGGACAGGTTATTATTTAGTAAATTACTTCTTCTGTCATGCTCTGGAAAACTTCATTTATTTCATGAGGGTGAGACAATTACGCTCTGAAAATACAATATTCATCATAGGGCCAGACCTTATATTACTCTTTCTTCACACAGTGATTACCATGTCTGTATTATCTGTGGTGGATTAGTTCTCTCAAAGGTAGTAAGCTATACAGCCTCAGTTCATCCTCTCTAACCATGGTTGGCAACTCCCTAGGCCAAGAAGTCTGGCCCATGAGCACTGGCCAATGGTCAGAAGAGGAACCAGCAGAGAAAAAGATTAATCATTATGCATACTCATCCCTGCTACTGGGGAAAGGCAGGTCTTCTTAGTGGAGGCAAACTCCTATCATCATTTAATGATGATGATGTATTAGTACGAAGACCAATAAGAAGTCAGCAAGTACTGAAATCTTTCAAGAAGGCAAGCACCATTCTTATTCTTTGTGGGACCTGTTACACAGTGACTCTACATTTCATTCATATAAAGGAATAATGAAAAGGAGAGAGAAGAGAGGAGAGGAGACAAGAACATATAACTAGCTAACAAAAATAACAAAGAAAATGAAGACATTAGACAGCCAAGACTAGCCATTATTGTAGATATTTAAGAACTCTGCCACAGGCTACAAAGAAAATGCAAAACATATTTTGGGAAATACAGCAGCAATGTAATGATAATTTGAAAGAAAGGGAATGTACTTGAATGCCTAGGTTATGGGATGCATGTTTTGACAGTTTGAAGCTTCAGAAGTATATTTTAAGACATTTTTATTGTCTAAGCCATGCATACTCACTGGAAAATGGAAATGATTTTAAAAGCATTTTAAGTGTAGAAGTATGTGGGAAAATGTAAAATATAATAAATCATTGGGAGATAACCTTTATAAATAAAAGCTATGGTAGACCTCTTCCTCCTTTTCCTACATTTCTGCTTCTATTTTAAGTCATTTATGTTTTACAGTTTTAGAGTCAATTGTGTCATACTTTTTGATGCTTACATGTCATGCTTTTTATAGGTATCTAAGCATTTGTCTTGCAGTCAAAATTATTTTGAAAGTATATATTTTAATAAGCACCTGTATCTTATGTACATAAATATATATGAATGATTAATCATCACCTCTTTTTGTATCTTTATATTCATTGTTGGATTTTGCTCTTATAAAGATATACTAACTCTCCATATAGATTAATGTTTATCTTCATCTTTTACTACCTTAGAAAAGATTTCTAGATATGGAGTTACTAGGTCAAAGTTTCTGGTCCTTGCTGTGGTTGTTTGGTGCCATCAAGTCAGATATGACTCATAGCAATACTATTTTCAACAGAATGAAACACTACCCAACACTGTGCCATGCATAGGATCTTTTTATGTTGGAGCCCATTGTTGTAGACACTATGTTTCTTCTCATTTTGAGTTGTGCCACATCAACAAAAGGAAGTCATAGAGGCTTTACTCCATTCTCCTCATTAAGAGCAACTTGGAGGAGGCAACTTTTCCCCAGTTGTTTCTTGAATGTGTTCCAGCCTGGGGGTGAGGAGGGGGTTCATTTTCTCTCACTGTATTTGACAGGGCTTCTCTGCTAGTCATAGAGTTTCCAGCGGTTGTTTCAGGAGTGGGCTGCCGAGTCCTTCCCTTTAGTCTTTCTTAGTCTGGAAGCTCAGCTGGAACCTGTCCAACTTAGGTGGCCCTGCCTGTATCTGAGATATCAGTGGCATAGCTTTCAGCTTCACAGTAACACGCAAGCCCCCACAACATGAGAAGCTGACAGCCCTGTGAGGGAGATCAAAGATTGTGTACTCTTAAAACTTTTTTCTTCATTTCAATTATTTCACATCAAATCCCAATATATTGAATATGGAAGGTGATCTAAATTATGTGACTTTGATGATGGTTATAGCATTACTCAGTGGGGAGGTGTGGAGATTTGAGTCACTCTGCCACATGATTGCAACTTTGACCTGCCACTTACTAGCTGTGAATGATTATTACATGGATTAGAAATCATATGTGTAAAATTCCTGAGACATAGTGATGTCCTAAACAATGATTGTTATTTATACTATCACTGCTGCCACTGCTACAAATGATGATGAAGAAAATGGTAATGGTAAGCCAGTTGGAGAAATAAGCTATATAAACAATAATCTTTTAAATAAAATAAAAATCTATTGCAGTGCCTAAGGGCTACCATCTTAAGTGAAAAAGTATCTGAGGGTTTGGGTAAATATTCTAGGCATATCTGGAAGTGAAGTTTGGCATTAAACCAAAGGAGGAATGCAAAGTGTCTGTTAGCTGATGGTCCACATTTGAATAAGTCCATGAATTTCTTAAAGAGGTGTTAGGATTGAATATTAAATCTGGGTCAGATATTAAACCCTCAAGACAAGGATGATGAGTTGACACATGATTCTTTAGACAGGGAAGGATCTACCGGTAACTCAGGAGAAGGGTAAGAAATATAAGCAGAGCAAAGGTAACATTCATTAGCTTGGTATTTCTTCATTCCCTGCCTCTGGCTATAGCCCTATTATCTTTCTTTCTGTTTTTTTCCTTCTGAATATGACTTCCCCAATTCCAATTTTAATTTTAAAAAGATATATAGAAATCATATTCTGGTAAATCTTTTCATGTGAGTGGAGGCCACAGACAATTGTATGAAGCCTCCTGTTTCCAAATCTAGTATTTCCTATTCTGTTTTCTACAGAATATAATTCTTCACAGCATCTCTATTCAGACAATTTGGAAACACAGAATAGTACCAATATTTTTCAGAGCCACTTACTAACTCCTCCTAAAATATTTCTTCCCTTCCTCAAAAATCTATAAAATTTGGCTTTTTGCTCCTTATATAGTACCCAAATCCAAACATTTGGCTCAAGTTTCATGCTTCCTGATAAGAGAGTTTCTTCCATTTTAGAAATAAATTTCATCACTATCTGTGGGTTTGATTGCTTCTTTTTCTCTATTACTGACTAGCTTCCACCCAGTGGGCACATACCCTCCACAAATATTTAATTCCAATTTTATGATAAATTTATGTTCTAATATTCAAAGTCCTTGTATATAAGTTATAAATAAATAAAACTTATATAACAACTATTCAAAAATAAAATACCATACCCAACTACCTCTGATAACAATGGTGATGAATAACATAATATTAATAATATATTATTATTAAGAGAAAATACAAATAGTGTCATTGTTTATTTTATAGATGCCTAGATATTTTAATGTACTTCTGAGGATCAAATTCAGATATTTCTTCTACTACATTTGGATTTGTGCTGCATGACAGCGTATTTTAAGTGTTAATAAAATTCACAAGAGTTGTAAGCATAAACAAGTGTCTTTGAAATTGTTTCTAGAGTTAGCAAGGGACTTTGAATTTATAACAGATTTACATTCTGTCACCAGTATTTTACTGTCAAATTTTTATCAGCAAAGATCTCATTTCAAAACCTGGATTTATACCAAAGTCTGTTCTTTTGTATGGTTTGCATAACTGAGTCACCGAGTTTTAGCAAGGCAGGAACTGACACTATAAATAATGCTTTCTCTGCAATCTGATTGCCATTTCCCTGAATGTAAACTGAAATACATGAAGACATACTGTCACTGTTAAGTCAACTTGGCAAATAAAAATCAATTAGGAGAGCTAGCTTTCACATTTGCTGAGATTAAATCTTGTTTATGTGTTAATACATGCAATAATGCTTTCAAAATATCCTTGAAAAATATTTCCCACCTGGGGAAAGTCAAACATCAAAGCTATTTCTCTTACTGTATATTATTTCTATATAAAATATGATGTCTCCTTAGCACAGATTACAGAAGGACTATACTTTAACATACTTACTAGATTAGTTGGCAAAAAGCAAATTCAAAGTATATATAAACATGCAGACATACACAGTTTTAACTGTTGACCCAGTAATGACACATCAGAAAACTTCCTAAGAGGAGGAAGAAAGCTAAGTTTTGGTTTGCAGTTATATGTTCTGACAGGAGAGCTGTGGTCAGCTCAAAGATTCCCTTTTTCAGTAATTTGTTTTCACAAATCTGATTGTCTGATGTTTTAAGCCCTGTAGGATTTCACAATTTGCAATTTAAAAAATCATCTACTCACCCATCAGAACACACTTCTTATGCATTGAAAAAATATGAAAAATTCAAAATAGATACTGGCACTCTTAGAATTTTTGGAAAGTACAAAGATCTATGAAGCACTGAGACTAAACAGCTTCCACATTTCAGCAAAACACAATCTAAGAACACATAAATTAAGCAGTACCCTTAAAGTGGATGGTAGTGAACATATTCTCTGTTTTTCCTTCCAAAAGTAATCTGAATCTCTACCTGGTTACAGCATCACTTAGCAAAACAAGCTTAGTCACCAACCTGTATCCACAGTTTCAAAATCCAGGCAATATAATGGAAATGTGTACAAGTCTCTTTAATCCTGGTCTCAAAATGAGTCAGTGCTCCTCGCTATGTGAATTACACACAGAAATTAGTTTACTGTTTTCTATGTTCTGTCTTCTTTCCTCATGCATTCATTGCTTGCCTTTGTTCATTCTTCCTCTTCATGGTCCATATATTATTTCAAGTCCTGCAAGGGGATAAGTACTCAAACTAAGCCAGTGATGCAGGTATAGCCTTCTGAGTTGTATTAGTAGCATCACTTAGCCTTTGGTTCACCTTTGGAAATGTAGCTCAAGACCTGCATGATGTTAGCCCCACAGCTTCTGTTAAAAAACATCACCTATCAAAGTGACATCCCAGAAAAGCATCATCTAAGCTTGACATCATAAAACCTAGCCAGACGCACAGGATGTGACAATCCAGGTGTCAAAAAAAGAAAAATCTTCATAATGGAAAGCAATTCTAGGCATGGACAAATGCTCCCCACTTCTTCCAATTCCTGAACCCTTTCTGAGTCTCCAACAGAAGGCAACCTGAGCAGCAGCCCATTCCTAGTAAATTAGGAACTGGCAAGCTTTCCTACAAAAGGCTTCACCCCTAACCCCACTGAAGACCCCCTAGCCAAAGAACAAATTTTCTCACAGGAGAGTAGAAAAGAGTCTATAAATTCATGTTCAATGAGAGTTTCATAATTTCCTTTCTGCAAATACCAGGGTATTTATTTCTCTTACGTAATTTCCAGGGAATCAAGTTGTATGAGACTTCTATTCTGTTGGGCTACTAGAGGGGACCTTACCGTCAAACAGCTACCCTTGGTGAGAACATACCCAAGGGCTGATATATGACTGCAGAGGAACTTAACAATTCCTGGAAGGAAAAGGGTTAAGAGCCAGTAAAAACAGCATGAATTTACACAGGACCTAGTGTGATTACACTTTTATTCTCTTCCTTGCAAGAAACAACAATGACAACCTCCATAACGAATGCTTCTGGTCTAAAAAACCTTGTCCCTAAAGGACATGTTTTCACCCTCTGCAGATGATCTCAACAGCATTGTGGGTAGACATGCTCTGCACCCAGAGAGATAGATGTACGCGCTGGTGAGTTCTCTCTCAAAGGGTTATAAAAGGATGGTTACATCGTGGAGAAAATAATCTCAAAATTTGAGCTACAGGGAGCTGTCTGGTGTGATTGGTTTGCGATGGTTTGAACCTCGCTTACAAATTCTAGACTTATAACTGTTTTGTCCAGATCTCAACTTGCGAGGGAGGAGGGTGGCTTAAATAGGTTGGCTCCAGAAAGAATTATGAGCACACGTAAGCTACTGAGGTGGTTTCAGTTCAAAAAACAAAACAAAACAAAATAGCAACCTGGCCTTGATACTACTGTCTTTCATCAAACCAAGTGCCCTGATTTTTTTTTTCTTCTGCAAAATATAGGAAGAAGATTGTCTAAGCAAGGGAAATGTAGTTGGGAACAAACACAGGCCAAATACTGGTTCTCCTTTGTAAGTGAGATTTAATGCACCAAAGAGAAAGTGGAGCAGGTGCCTCCATCCCTTGTCCTAGCACAGGAGGGGTGATTTTCTCACAGGAGCAAGTGGTTGCAAACTGAGATCTCAGTGTGGAGTTCCTTGGGGCCACAAGGAAGCGGGGTAGAGGTGGGCTGTAGCTTCTCTCTCCCCTGCTCGGATCTCTTAACCATCCAACAATTCCTTTTTTTTTTTTCCTCATCCTCTTTTTTTCTCTAGGAATCTTTCATCAGTTGCCACCCTAAGAGGGCAAGTTAAGGGGAAGCTGGCTGCTGGCCATGGATGCATCTAGGTGACTGTGCATTTGTCTATAGAGCCTATATTGCTCTGGCAAAATCAAACAGGTGACCTCCCTCTCTCCTCTTCTCTCCTGCTGTCCACATGCAAATTCATCCAAGGAAACCTCCAAGATACTTCTTGGCAACATAACAGGGCTCAAATCTTTAGAAGAATAGATACCTACAAGAGTTGCTTTGGGGACTTTTGAAGGCTTTTGATTCTATGAGAAGTGCTAATGATGACCTGAATTAAAACATAAAGGGTAGCAACGTGTAGTGGGGGAGCAGAGAACAAGTGTTGAGAAATAACATTATTAGGAGATTTTTCTTTTAAAAATACTCTTCAAAAATCTCTATTATTTGTGTGGAATGACTTCTCTATCACATCTCTTTCCTTTTGTCCATGAAAAACAATAAACAATTGGACATATGGATGGACAAGAACATTGGCAGGAAAATGAACCAGAAGAGAGATACAAACTTTATAGGAGAAGTCCTGATACTACTAGACTCACAGCAAGTAAAACTTTGGGCCTTCCTGAGACTGTAAATTCGGGTGTTACACGTCCCCTTGCCCTACAATAAGAGTTCATAAATAAGTCTGCAGGTCAAATAGGGTCACAACCTTTATAACCTAGGAGCTAAGAATATTTTTGCATCTTTAAGCTAGAAACAAAGATAAAAGATGAATGCTACTTGATGACATTGGAAATTCTATGAAATTCAAATTTCTGTATCAATAAGTTTTATTGAAACACAGTGGCACATTTTACACATTGCCTCTGACTGCTTTCAAGCTGCAACTGAAATTGGATGGGTGAAAACAGAGACTGCATGTGGACCACACAGTCTAAAATATTTATTATTGGATTCTTCATAGAAACAGCTGCTGACCAGGGGCCAACAATAATTCCTTGATGCATAAGGTTAAAATGAGTTAAAAGAGTGTGAGTGGTATTTGTTAGGACTGATTCTTGGAGGCTGCATAAATTTAACTGTCGGCACCTTCTCTTTAAAGCACAGACAAAATGCTCATAGATTTGCAATATTTTAGATGAACAACATAATGATTATGACATATAATATATATATGCAAACAAGGAATGTTTTCTATTTAAATTAATTATAGTTGTCATGTTTTGATGAAATGCATGTCAAAATTAAGTGGCTTCCAAGTGGGTTCATAAAATAGAATTAAGGTTATTATTAATATCAGTGATTAGAAATTAATGAATATGAAAACAGATTCTCTGGAGATTGTTTTGACCTTTTTTCTAACACTGTATTGTGTCTAGATTTTTGTACATTTACCCCTGGATTGTATTGAACTAGTTGTTCCCCAAGGGATCCAAGAGTCTATAAAACTTTCAGGCAAGTATTTAACTTTGTGTTGCTTTAACTCAACACATCCTGAATTTGTTCTCATTAATGATTATTAACTGTTGCAGTTAGGAGTGTATAGTTATTGAAAAGCAACATCAGAAACAACAAATGATTAAGTTGAATTATTTTGTAGCAAAAAGTTATATCTTGTAAAGTGCTTTAAGAAGTTCCTTTATTTTGAATGCATATTACACTATTGTATGATCCCGCGTCTTTGAGGCAAAAAGTTTGTATTTCTTTATATCAATGTTTATACCTATATTTCTTTCTATATTTGTCTTCAGGGCCAGAATGAGAATCAGGCAATAAGACATTATTCACCTTAGGTATAAAATTTAAGAGGAACCAAACCAAACACTTCCAGTAATCAAAATAAGTAATGATTAATACACATTTTTTCTTAAATAAAATCATGCTAAATAATCTGTAATAAATAAAGTAGATCATTGTTATACCTATATATATAATAGGACTACCTGGATCTGGCTATAATAGAAATATGTGGTCCATGGTTGGATTGGTGGCTCCATAGCATTTTTGGTAGGTGGTTGTTATTGTTGTTGTTGTTAAGTGCCCTGGAGTCGTGTCAGCCATTGAAAACCTCACAGGGTTTTCAATGGCTGATTATTTCAGGATTTCCTTGGGAATGGATTGCCATGTGCTTCCTGTATGG
>VMDO01000296.1:29326-114326 GCA_007922755.1 Pedetes capensis | reverse complement strand
GCCCGACACAGCCTGCACAATTTAGCAAGACCCTGTGTCAAAATAAAAATTAAGAAAATAATAGGGCCAAGGGTGCAGCTCAGCGGTAGAGCACTTGCCTACTATGTGCAAGTCCCAAGGCTCAATCTCCAGTGCTGCAAAGTTTAAACGTGTACAAAATTCCATGGAGAAATTAATGCATTTCCCCTACCCTGGATTTTTATTCCATAAACATGGGGGATGGAGAGGAGCAAGATCTTCTTACTGTTTCCTCCAAAGTTATTTGTTCTGTGATCTCTCTGGCATAACTAAAATGGCAGAAATTTTTCCATATTTGATTCAATCCTTTTATAAATTTGATCTACTAGGAATGAAGTTGTTAGAATTAATTTTAAAAGTTATAAACATCCCATCATGACACTCATTATACTGTATGCAGTTTAAAAAGTCATACTATACCTCATAAATATAAACAATTATTATTACATGCTAGCACAAAATATTTTAATTGCCTAAGGAGATGGAATTGTTAACTATCCTGATACAGTTATTGCACATTGTGTAGATAGACTGGATTATCACTCCATACCCTATATAAAAAAAGGTTCCATCTGAATGTAAGTCCTCTGAGAATCCTTAAGTGATTATAATATAAACCCAATGAACTATCAGTTATTTCTTTAGTTCTCTAAAACCTAGAGGTTTCAATAATGGGGCATTCCACATGACATCCCTATATTCCTTCTCCTTTCGCCAATGAGATGATCTCTGAAGGTGGATCGAAAGATGCCATTACTATTATTACTATTTTATTATCATTACTATCATTGCCATTTTCAGGAAAGAGTATGCAAAGCTTACTTTCTTCATGATCCGTGACTGCATAAGAATTCAAAACACAAGTGTGTTCTCTGTCTTTTCAATTCAATGTTCTCAACAGGAATATGAATTTCCTTCATGCCTGCACCTGGAAAAACTAAGTAGCCAGGCAGCTATCATTACAAGTAATTAGGAACCAGGAAGACAGTATATTTGACTCTTTCAAGAGTGTTTCCTTTGTAAATATTTGTAGATAAGCATAACAATTGTCTGTGAGCCTCCCTTTTATTTATATATTATGATAGGCAACAAAAATCTATTACTTACTGTAGTTATCTTATAAACAGAAACTTTGCTGTAAACTAAATATAAACACATCCCTCACTGCAATTGAATTCATGATAACCTCAAAAAATACATTCATTATGTTTGAGTTGTGCTTATCTAAGTGCCTATTTTTTCATCTTTTTAAAATTAAGCATTGAACATTATTTTTGAGTCACTAGAATAGCTATAATATATAACCTAATATACACCTTAACATACTTCATGAATACTTAATTTTTTCACTAAAAAGTCAGTTCTAAGCGTGGAATCATCACTCTTTTTCTAACCCTTTCAATGAAAAGTGACCTTCATTAGTCTTTTTCTTTTTTTGCATTTGATAGGAATTTCTTTTTTAAATCTCCCTTTATTGATAAATGACGGTGGGGTACAGAGTAATACAGCATTGGCTTCTACCATTATGCAAATATTACATCACTTTTGCTTACACTTTTATCAACTTACAAGGTTTATGGGGCCTTTTGACTAATAAGTAGTAAAACTCAAATGCATATTTGGGTTATATTCTCCTATTTTTCCAATATACTCATGAAATTGCATTGTTTACACTGAGATTATCCTCTTCCCCTTTATCCCTCTACACTGATTCTCCTCCCCATCCCACCTTCCACAATCTTGGCTTCCTTCTGCTAGTTCCCTCCCTCCTTCTTTCTACTATTTATATTGTCCCTTTACTAAGTTTAACTGTGTGTTTTTAATATAGCAACTTATGTATACATTTAAAAAATCCTCATCAGTCTTTACATTCTGGTGGACTGATTGCAAATGGCCCCATTTGATCTTAAAATTTAACTGTATGCTCTGTGACAGTGAATTTTAAAAGCATGCAAAGCAAATTTCAAAATAAAATTTAAAAGGACTTTGTCCTAAGGGAAAATCTAATATTATATCTCAAACAAAGGCAGCAGCATCAAATTCATTAAGACCTGGTTCCCCTGCAACCCCTCCCCCGCAAAAAAAGTAAATGTGAGACAGGATCTGTTGATAAGGAAAGGTCAGTAATAGGAGGTCTACACAGGGGACTGTGACTGCTTTGAACTGAAAGACCAGTGTTGACATTATACACAAATACGTAAGGGAAAAAAAATCCCAAATCCAGAGATGGAAAGACTGAAATTATCATGAAAACAAGCTAATATTTGACTGAAATTTTCTCTTGTCAGTTGATTGCTGTGCAGCTCCAGCCTCAACTCGCGGTGGCTAATGGCTGCCTGGACAATTTCAGTTTAAATAGACTTAAGATTCTCTAGCTCCTGTGTTCAGCACTTAGCACCTCCCCTTTTTTGTTATGCTTCAATGTGATATGCTAAAAAGCTTGTGAAATAGGAATGTGTTTTTGATAAAATCACAATGTATTTCACACCTTTGCCTTCAACTCTTCATTACAACAGATGACAAAATCAAGGGAGAACTGAAGAGCTGGCATGTGGCAGAGTCAGAAGTTCTTGCTCTTTGGGAGACTTAAGGCCTGTAGCCTTGGCACCATGGCGTCTGATTCAGGATGGCTAGACTGTGTTTTACATATTTCGGACATGTAATCAGGAGAGACCAATCCCCAGAGAAAGACATCATGTTTGGGAGAGTGGCAGATCAGTAAAAAAAAGGAAAACCCTCCACCAGGTGGATTGACACAGTGTCTGCAACAATGGGCTTAAACATAAATAAGATCGTGTGCCTGGCACAGAATCGGGAAGTGTTTCGATCTGCTGTACATAGGGTCGCTATGAGTCAGACTTGATTCAATGGCACCTAACAACAACAACAAGGCATAAGGTGGTATTCTTGAGACAAATGGTCCCCTACCCACTTAATTCTAAATCCCCACAACTAATGTCTCAACAGAAAAAAAATTAGTTATTTCTAATTAAATTGTAAATGCATGTGCCATTCATAAACATGAAATATATTCATTTGCAAATCTGGATATTTTTTTTTAACGGATCACCTCTTGGAAACTAAAGCTGATAAAAAATGTTATAGAGGAAGAAAACCACACAGTCACCTTGGCTAGTGTTCCTTTAAAATTGTGATCCCAAGACCTGGAGATGTAGCTCAGTGGTAGAGCACTTTCCTGGCATGCATGAAGCCATGGATTCTACCCCCAGCACTGGGGGGAAAAAAAAAGTATGATCACAAAAACCTCTAAAGGGACTTTAGGACTGCCTGCCTGGTAATCCTGTTCAATCCTATTATATTATATTCCTCTAGTCCGTTTAAGCTCCTACTTCCTGGGATGAGAATTTGAACCTTGCTTGTCTCCACTCACACCTCTGAAAATAACCTTCCTTCTCATCTGATTACCTTACTTCTTGTTACACTGAAACACTGGAATCAGCAAGGAGAAAATACCTCCCACCATTGAGGTCTCTGCTCCAGCAGGAAATCCAGCTGGACATCTCTGGACCTGCTGCTTCCCTTCAACGTCTGCAGCAAAGCTGACACGCCACCACCCCTTCTCCTTGTAGACTAGGTGCCATCCCTTCTAATGTGTTCAGACTCGATTTCTTTAATTATCTTCTCTCTCCTACATTATCTATTTTTTCCATAGAGAGGGATCGTTCCCATCTGTTCATAAACATACTGTACTTACCTCCCACTAACAAAAGAAAGAAAAATGTAAAGAAAGGAAAACTTCCCTTGACCTTATTTCTCCCTCCAGGTCTTACTTCCCATATCTTCTCGCTTCTACATCAGAACTTTTCAAGAGTTGTCTCTGCTTTCTCATCTCTCATTCTCTATCAGCTCCCTTTGGTCCAGCAGTTACCCCAGGCACTCTTCCCAAAGGCTTGACTGTTCCTTTTCCACAATCTATTGCTTCTCCTTGGATCATAGTCTGGCTTCTAAGTAACTCTTCTTGCCTCGTCTTTTCTTATAGCACAGGGATTGCTTCTTCTCATCGCTCTTGACTAAGTTCCTTTATGTCTCAACCACACAACATTGCAGTGTCCTGGTTCTGTCGAGCATCATGAGTGCTGATCATGCTTCAGTTCCTAGAAGGTCCCAGCCAGGACTGCATCTTTAAATGCAGGTGGTTTCCAGATTTACAGCTCCAGGTCTGACCTTTTCCCTCAACTCCACACCCAACATGTACAACTTCCTACCCTTTGTTGCCACGTGGATATTAAATAGATAACTGAAACACAAAACCGGGTTTTGCTACTTCTTCAAATTCTCAAAATCTGATTCAGGGCCGTTGCACAGGTTTGGAAGTGTTTCCCCAGATATCTACATGGTTTACATTCTGTCTTCTAGATGTCTGAATCTGCTGCTTTGTCCATGAATAAATTCCTCATTTTTCCCCATATCCTTTTAGAGTACCAGACATTACATTGCATATTTTTCTTTACTTTATGTTTCTCCTGCCTTATTTTAAGGTTCCATGAGTACACGATATTTTTTTCTATTTATTTCATCATTGCCTTTACAATGTCTATGACTGACTTGCCATCTGATAGATGCTCAGTGTATGTTTGCATTAATTAATGAATCTCTTAAAAATCAGGAACTGGTGACTGATAATTGTGATCTCACTGGCTGTAGTGATTCTAGTCTTGGACACAAACATAAAAGAAAGACAAAGGAAGGAAAGAAAAGAACAAAGGAAGAAAGGAAAGAAGGAAAGAAGGAAGAAAATGACAGTGAGAGAGACAAATAAGTAAAAAATAAAGCCATGATTTACAATGACAATAATTATTCCTTGCCATGAACTCTGGGTTAAGGAATATAAGTAGAAGATATGGATCCCTGTATCCATTCTGCTACTGAATAACATTTGACTCTAGGCAAGATCCTTTCTTGTTCTGTTTCATTCCTAAAGCAGTTAAAAGAGATATATGCAAAAATTCTGTTTTAAAATTCTAAGAGACACAGCTCTAATTTATGGTAATATTATAAGTAGGCAGTTAGAACATGTTATGATGACAGGGATTGAAATATTAAAAATACACTTTTCTCACATAATAAAAATAACAATAGGCACCAGATATTGGCCATTTACTCTGGGCCTGGTATTGTCTTAAGTACCATTTAATGTACCATTTAATTGTCACAATTTTATGAGGAAAGTACTTTAACCCCTGCTTAACTGTGGCATGGCTCTTTCCTCCAGGTTGAATGTGACTATCATCAGCTGTGATGACCATCAGAAGGATGTGGCCCACAGCATGACAATGAACTTAACTATGCAGCTGATATTGTTGTTAGGTGCCCTGGAGTCCATGTCTGACTCACAGCAACCCAGCATACAACATACAAAACTATTGTCAGTGCTTCTCTGCTATTCATAGGGTTTTCAATGTGGATTGGTTTTTGGGAGTGGGTTGCCAGGTCCTTCTCCTAAGCCGACAGTATCTGGTGTTCACAGGCAGTCTCCCATCCAAGTCCTAACCAGGCCCAACTCTGCTTAGCTTCCAAGAAGTGATGGGATCAGGCCCCACAGTGCTATGGCTGCAGGCACCCTATAACAGGAGCGGGCCTATTAGCATTCCCTCTTGGAGAGAGGGGGAAGGCTCACGACACAAGGTCCTCACAAGATTGGGCCTGCTGTGTTCCCTTGTGGAGGGAGAAGAAGGGCCATGAGGTCCTTGCAAGGCCCTGACAAGACTTCTTCCTCCCAAGATGCCTCCCAACTCTATGTCAGAGGGAAATGATTGGCTGGGGAAGGACTCTTTGGAAAGACTCTTTGATGGTGCCCCTGCCTATGGTACTCCCTGGTGGACTTCTCAGAGGGAATGTTCTCGGTGGTGAACCTGTCCACAGTGCTCTCCATTAGTCAGCCACGCTGCTGCCAATACCCCAATGAACTCACTGGTTTGTCCACTGGGACTTGATGCAATCCTGTCTTTGGTATGTCTGCATGCTCTCTATCCGAGGTGAATGGTGGTTCCTCTTACTTCTTCCAGGGAAAAGAAGTTCATGAAATATCAACAGATGAAGAAAAGGCTTAGATATTTGAGTCATTTAGCTAATGCTACACAGAGTAATCCATAGACGTGAGACCCAAATCTAGATCAGTGGGCCCCTTAGACTTAAATCTAGAGAGTGAAACAGAGACAAAAAGAGACAGACTGAAAGAGAGAGAGACAAAAATATAGAGTAATATAAGACATAGAAGGGGCTAGGGTTTAGCCCAGTTGGTAGAGTGCTGTTTTGCACAATCTGAAGCCCTGGGTTCCAATCCTGGCACTATAAAATGGGAGAAGGACCTGGCAGCACACTCCCAAATAATCCCCACAATCTGCCATTGAAAACCCTGTGGATAACAGAGAAGCACTGGAATAGTGCCCAGCATAGTGTAGTGTCCAGAGTGCTTCATTTTGTTGTACATAGAGTCACTATGAGTCATATTCAACTCAATGGCACGTAACAACAACAAGAAGACATACAGGAAATAAAGAAAAAGGTAGAGAAAATGATAAAGTTAAAGAAATAGAGACAAAGTGACAGAGCAAAGACTGAGATGGACAGAGATACTTAATATCAATACAGCATGTCAGTACACTTGTGACAATGTATTAAATTCCCTTATCTTATGGATTCTCTGTCTCCCATTCTCTCTTTCTGTCATTCTCTACTCTTTCTATCTCTCCACTTAAAAGGAGAGAATTGTTGGACTTCGCTATTATCTAATACTTATATCCTGATCTAAAAGCCACTGATGGTATAAGACAATGACCATTACCTTTCTGAAATTTTTACAGAATGCATTATTTAGTCACTAGCAGACAGTATTGTGGGAAGGCACCCAATCCTACCTTTCTCTGTTCTTTGCATCTAGATACTAAAAAAGTGGAATTCAAAACAAACAAACAAAAGCTTTAAGCAAATATCACAAGTCTTTGAAATGCATAAAATTATGAGTATGCTGTGTACATTTAAAAAGCAATTCTTTACTCAGTTACTAAAATTGTGTTTATTAAGATATTTCTATATATGCATTCACACAATTATTCTAATACAATAGTGGTAATTGACACCTAAATTCTGGCTGCTTTCTCTTGCAAGAAAAAATAATAGATTGCTGAATTACTTTTCAGATTGTCAATGGACACTATCCAGACTTCCATGTCTATATTCATAGAATGAGAATACCAGCCTTAATGATCTCCAATTTTATCTTCTAAATACATAACCAATGTGGAAGTAGCAGAGGGAGAATCTAGTACAACCAATCCATGCCTAGGCCAATTGCATTTATTTTTGTGTGTGTCCTATTTTCTGAGTTGAACTATATGTTGTGTATAGGTGTTGTTGGAAACATATGTTCCAAGTTATTCTTCCAAATATCATCCCATAGCAGCGGTGGAAAAGCCAAAACTTCCCATTTATTTTATGGGGAAGAGAAGGGGGGTGGAAAACACAACTATGTACTCTTGTGACCACAAGGTGGCACAATGGAGACCAAGAATGTTCAAGGTCCTAATAGAAGTGCAATCACCACAGCCGTTTCCATTGTTATTATTAATATTGTTATTCTAATGATGATATTTCAAAAAGCGCATGTTAAAATAACACTCTAGCCTTTGATGAAAAGAAAAAAGTGCTTTTACTTATTTTTTTTCTTCCTCCTTCTGCTGGCAACATCATTAATATTCAGTATTCGTCCAGTCCCCAAACTGCAAGAGGTCAAGTAGGTCTGCAGATTCTTCAATTTATTTACGATCCAGAGTTTTTAAACTAAGAGTAATCACTTCAATAATAACTTACATTTCTGGAGAAGGATAAACAAAACTTACCCTGTTTGGTAGATTGTCTGTTGCTCTTAATTCTAGCATGTTATTTGTAGTACGAGAAAAAAAAGAGCCTCTCTGGAAACTTTGTCTTATAGTAGCAGTTCTGATCTGCTGTTTGCAAATTGCTGTTCTCTGGGATCCATGCCAGACATGATATTGGGAGGATCATCCGGAATATTCAAATGTGCTCTCCATTTATTTTGTGATCACTTTGCTCTGAAAATAGACCGTCTCTCTTCATGCTGGGAGGAGCAGGAGATCACTGATGCCTGTTCATCTAAATGCCACAGTCGTGGTTACTTACACTTATTGGGGACATATAGAAGGGCAACCACTTTTCCCAAATGTAAATGAAATGCAGGCTGGCCAGATACATTTGTCTGTTATTCACTGCACAAATCACCCATCTGAAGATGAGCCTCTTAATAACATTACCACAGTGAGTTAGTTGCCCATTGAATAAACATTTTCCCAATTTCTGTCAATGAAGAGTTCTGGCATTTCATAAACAGAAGCATGTGCCAGGGCCTTTCATAGCCCATGTCATAAACACAAGATGGCCTTCATTGGAGTTTTATGCTCTTAGTTACCACATTTTTCATGACATTACTTACTTCCTACCAGTGCAATGGTAAAAACAATATTTCATCTCTTTTACAGTCAGATCTATGTCACTTTTAAATCCTCTAAATGTTGTTATTTAAAATAGACCTGATTTTTCAAAAGTAATAGACAATCTGCAAGCGTAACTCAACAGTTACTACACTAACTGGTTGTCAATTTGTTATTATGGGAAGTGCAGAACATATGTCCTAGTTAATTGTACATTAAAGAAAGATTTAAAAAAGGAAAGATTTTTAAGAGATGCAGAAAATAACTTGAAATTGGAACTTTTGAGTTAAATTCAGATGGGACAGGAATCAGAAGAGATAGACTGTGCTAAATTACATTTGTGTCTCCCACAAAATCCTATAAACTAGGTGGAGAATCCACAGTAGGAATTATTTCTAGAGTCTAAGACCAAGTCGGCCTGCAGCCCTACCACTGTGGCATCTGATCCTGTCAGATCTTGGAAGCTAGGCAGGGTGGGGCCTGGTTTTAGTACTTGGATGGGAGACCGCCTGGGAATTCCAGGTGCTGTAGGCTTGGGAGATGGACCCGGCAACCCAGTTGCAAAAAACAATCAGCCATTGAAAACCTTATGAACAGCAGAGAAGCACCGACAATAGTGTTTCATCTGTTGTATGTAAGGTTACTATGAGTTGGATACCAATTTGAGGCCACCTAACAACAAGAAGACCAAGTTGGATTTAGCATGTGGTGAGAGCCCAGCTTCTGGTTCATAGACGGAGCCTTCTCAAGGTGAAAGGGCTGAGAAGTCTGGGAGTCCTCCTCCACAGAGCACTGACATCTCTCATGAGGGCTCTGCCCTCCTGACCTACATATCTCCCAAGGGCTCCACCTCTTAATCCTCTCCTCTTGGGCATTACCATTTTAATACATGAATTTTAGGGAGACATCAACATTCAGAACATAGCAATATAAAGAAAAGCCTGGAGCCATGGCCCACACCTGTGATACCAGCAACTAGGGAGATGGGAGCAGGAGGCAGCCTGGGCAACTTAGTCAGACCCTGTCTCAAAATAAAAAATAAAAAAGAGGATTGGGGGTGCAGCTCAGTGGTGAGTACACCTAGCATTAATGAGGCCTTGGGTTCAGCTCCTCAGTGCTGGAAAAGAAAAACCAATGGCAACAACAAAAAAGAACCAGAAAGTAAAATGGGGAAAAATCATGACCTTTTGTGGCTACAGGGAACCATGTAGTCACTTAAAGAACATTCATATCATAAGTATTAAAAAATAATGGACCAGAGAGGTTGAGTAATTCCTCCCAAACTCACAGCTCATCAGTGGGAGCACTGAAACAAAATCAATTTCTCCTGAAAGTAGGAACTTTTGGGAACATGTCCTCAGACATCCACTGCCATAAAAAGATGAAAGTGTGGTTATGAAACACACGCACACAATTTTGTGATAGTGAAGTATGGCTAGCTTATATCTATGGAAGAAAACAGAAGATATTCCTTCCCTGGGCAATTGCCATCTGGCAGACATTTATGTGTGTATGCACATGTACATGGATTAAGATATATATACATGTGTTGGGGTGTATATGTGTGTAAAGATATCCTGGTCTTCTCCTCACAATTAGCCCATGCTGAGATTTGAATGTTTGTACCCTTTAAAACATATTGAGATTTAATTGCTGTTGTCACAGTTTTAAGAGTGGATCAGGCTAAGAGGGCTCAACAAGTCATGAATGGATTAATGCTGTTATCATGGAGTAGATTCATTATAAAGGGGTAATGTTGACTTCTCTCTCTCTCTCTCTTTCCTTTGCCGTTTCTCTTATTCCTTTGCCTTCTGCTATAAGATGGTGGGGCAAGAAGGCTACAGCCACATGCTGGCCACTCAGCCTCAGACATCCCAGTATACAGAACCATGACCCAATACATTTCTGTTCATTATGAGTTTCCTAGCCTGTCGTATTACGTTATACCAACACAAAATGGACTACGGTAGCCCACAAGTAAATATTACCAGCTCCATTACATTCCTAAAGAAAATGAGTCTCGGTGACAACTATAAATCTGCTCAACTAATTAAACTAGGATCCTCCTACTAACGTACGTCATGCATCAGAGATAAAGAAGAATTGTTCTGCACCATTCCAGATGAGTTTGGCATGCCTTTTTTTTTTTTCCAAGTATGTGAAGTGTGGCTTGAAGTCTCTGGGTGGTTTGCAAATCTCTGGACACCTCTAGGACAGCATGAACAGGAAGGGATTCCAGGTTCAATTAGCAGCAGCTTACTTGAGTTATGATGGGCCATTTTTGGATGATGAACCCACTTTCCTCGGGACCCTTCCAATTTACTGGAACATGTTGAGCCATTTGAAAATAACACGTTCTTATGATATAAAGTAGTTGAATACTTTTGGAAATGCCTTTAATTTAATGCCCAGTTGATAACTTTATTCTGTGTTGTTGTTGTTAGGTGCGGTTGAGTTGTATCCAACTCATAGCGACCCTCATAGGGTTTTCAATGGCTGACTGTTTTAGGATTGCCTTGGGAGTGGATTGCCAGGCCCTTCTCCCATTTTTGCGGTGCTGGGAATTGAACTTGGTACCTCAGAGACTGCAGCGCAGCGCTCTACCAACTGAGCTAAATCCCAGCCCAACTTTATTTTGTATATTGTTTTTCCTTGGTTTGATACTGTTCTCTAAGACTTATCTGTATCTGTGTAGAGTAGAATTTTTACTTCCAAAGCACCTTTTACTGAATGCTAAGTCTCATACAACAGAGAGGAAATATTTAGATAAGCTAAAGTGGTCTGGTAAAGCAGTTCAGAAACCATTTACGTTTGAATGGTAATAATTTATAGATATCCTACCAAATGGTTGGGTTTGGATTTAGCTCAGTTGGTATAGTGCTTCTCAGCACTCTCTGAGGACCCAGGTTTGATCCCCAGCATAGCAAAAACAGGAAGACCTGGAAATCCACTTCCAAAGCAACCAGCTATTGAAAACTCTATGAGGGTCACTATGATTCGGACCCAACTTGAGGGCACCTAACAACCACCAAATGGTTGCATGTTTACTCATTCTTAATTTTTTTTAAAATTGTTGTTCTTATTCTTGTCTTGTTTTGTTTTGTTGGGCTTAGGTCAATGTTAAAAGCTAAAGAATATATAATTTGAATAATTTGCTGCTGCCAGTAATATTAATAGCTTGCATCTCACTAGCATCCATTATATCCCAGGGTGTTGTTTTAAGCCTGGTATAAATACTTCTCACAATAAATACTTTCTTACAACAATGATGAGGTGGGTATTATTACTTTCTCTATTTCACAGTTGAGAAAATTTGGGCACAGAGAGGTTAAGCAAATTGCCCAAACCCACAGAGTAAGAAAATAGTAGAAATAATAGGATTTACATCTAGGCAGTTAGTTGTTAAGCCTGTGTTCTTAGTTGCAACTTTCATACAACAGGAACAGCTACAGTAAGGGAGCAAAGATCAGCAAGCCAGCTACGATAAGTTGCTCCAGGTTGCCCAGTTACTAAGTCCTGCAGCTGTTGCCAGCCCAGGTCTGTGTGACTTTCTCAGTTGGGCTCAATTCCCCACAGCCCCTTTCTCAAGAAGGATATAATTTCATCTAATGGAAGAAACATGTTGATCCTCATTGTGTTCACTGATTTCCTAAGACTAGCCCAGCCAGAGGACTAAATGTTCTAACTTCCAAGGTGAAAGGTTTGGTGGCACTGGATCAGTTAACAGAGATGTGCCTCAAAGGTGTGCCCAAAAAGGTGTGACCTGTGTGATTTCTGTTTAATTCAAACATTTTTGTTTGTGTAACTTGAAGATTATTCTCATTCATCATCACTCTCACTGCCATTTCCCACATTGGTTTTTTTTTTTTTTTTTTTTTTTTTGCCCAGCCTTTCTAAATAGTGACCAATGAACAGTTCCATAGTACTTCTGAAAATGTTGGGCTTCTACTTAACAAAAGGTCTCAACACTATCACTTTTTCCATTTAGTGGTTATGGATAAGAGTATCCCAACCTTGGGCAGCATCAGGACCGCTTGTTTCCTGTAGTGATTCAGAGAACAATGGGTTGGCTATTGGTGATTGTGTTTACCCTCCTCTTCTGTCTTTCTGTGTCTGTGTCTCTGTACAGAATCAGTTCTCTGAGTTGGAGGTTTCCTCTGTGTAATGTGGAATCTAATAAAATGAGCTGATGTCCTAAACATCTTTTATTTTGGAATTAGCAGCTGTCAGGGTCTAGCTCTGCCTTAAACCCAAGGCCTATGGACAACCTCCCATCTGCAGGCAAATGAAGAAAAATCATCCAGCAGTATGATAAATAATTGATATCCAACATGTGCTTCTAATTCAAATAAAGGGTATTTAACCACACTGAGTATTGCATGTGGTTGAAGCACTTTATGTAGAATTGGGAAGGTTTCTGATAACTTTCTTTGTAAAGACATTTTCACAGTGACTAAACCTCTTGGGACTCTTCCTGTCTCAAGTCCAAGTTACTTAGCTAGTGATTAAGGATGTTTTATAGGACCCTGTAGTCCATGATAGTAGTAGAGAAAAAAAGCATTCTTTGGCTATGTAATTTAGCAAGACAATTTGTTTGAGTTTTCACCCTTCAGGCTTGCTGAAATACTTTAAATAATTAACCTGTTTCTCTGCAGCCAAAAGTCTTAAAAATTTCCATCCCAGGCTTGCAATGAGTGATTATCCAACACAGATTGCCTTATTTCTTTAGAAGATTTGCAATCTCAGTCCAGCTGTGACAGGAAAACTCTAGGCATAGTATCCTTTTACTTTTCAGTTTTTATAAATTAGAATAAATCAGTAAGACTAAACAGCAAAAGACAAAATTTATTTATTTATTTATTTTTATTTTGCTTTTGTTTTGCTTTGTTTGTTAGGTATCTTGCAACTGAGACTATATTAAATGTCAAGGGATGTATTCAAATTCAAAAGTATTGAACTTCAGGGGTGTTGAACTAAGTCTCCAGACTCTGTATAAAGGATCAAAACCTACAGGCCTGGACATTCCCAAGGAAGGGAACATAGGGTGGGCTGCCAAGGCAAGGGGCAATTTGGCCAAATCTCATGGCTCAATCACAGAATCCTAACAGGAGCATGTTAAGTTGCTTTGGTTTACTAAGTTGCTTTAGCAAACCAAGGGCAGTCAAAGGTCTTCCTTGCTCTCTCCCCACAGATTTATCCAAACCAAGTCTCAGATACTAGTTTCTGTTTTCAAAGATCTCATGTCCAAGAAAATCTTTGGAGAGAATTGACCAAGTCCTTCCTCACTGCTGCTTCTGTGTGCTCAGTCTTCCCTGCCCTTGCAGACTGTGTGTGGCGTTCTGGGGGTATATTCAGAGTTCTTTCCTCATGCTGCTCCCTTACAAATGAACACTTGGGATGTTAGAGGTTTTCATCCTAAAGAAAAGCTTCATTGTGATGCAGTCCTGCAACAGATTCCTGGCAACACCACGATGGTGTCTTTTTAGAAAAATTCTCTGTCATTAGTACAATATTGATTTTCCCAATCCATGAGCAGGAGAGGTCATTCCACCTTCTAGTATCTTCTGTGATTTCACTCTTTAATATTTTGAAGTTTTCCTTATAGTGATCTTCAGGATCTTTGTTTAGATTGGTTCTTAAATATTTAGTTTTTTGGTGAGCTATTGTGAAGGGGATTGTTGCCTTAATTTCTTCTCTTCCTGTTCACAATAGGTATAAAGGAAGGCTACTGATTTCTGAATGTTAATTTTGTATCCTGCTACTTTGCTGAAGGATTTAATTAATCAATATTGTAAAAGTAGCCATACTATCAAAAGCAACTTACAGATGTAATGCAATTACCATTAAAATCCCAATGACAGAAATAGAAAAAAATAATCTAAAATGTCATATGGAAACACAAAAGACTATGTATAGTCAAAGCAATCTTAAGCTACAAAACTAGTTCAGGGAGGAATCACAATACCTGACTTTAAAAAATACTACAGGGCTATAGGTGAAAAAACAGGTTGGGACTGGCACAAAAATAGTCTGGAAGACAAATGAAACAGAATTGAAGACACAGAGATACACCTATACAACTACAGCCACATGATCTTTGACAAAGGTGCTAAGAATTCTCAATGGAGAAAAGACATCCTCTTCAACAAATGGTGTTGGGAAAACTGGATATCTATCTACAGAATATTGAAAATATCTCTCAATTTGCATGAGAGTCAACTCAAAATGGATAAGAGACTCTTGGGATTACATGAAATTAAATGGCTTCTATACAGCAAAGGAAATGATTAACAGAGTTAATAAAAAGCCCACTGAAAGGGAGAAAATCTTTGCATCCTGCACATCTCACAGGGGACAAATTTTTAGAATTTACAAGGAACTTAAGAAAGCAAATCCCAAGACAACAAATAACCCAATGCACAAATGGGCAATTGAACAGATAGTTCTCGAATGAAGAAGTTCATAGGGCTAAGAAACACATGAAAAAAAAACCCAACATCCCTAGCCATTAAGGAAATGCAAATCAACACAACTGAGATTCCATCTAATTCCAGTAAGAATGGCCAAGGTCAACAAAACAAATAATAACAAATGATAGAAAGGATGTGGAGAAAAAGGAACTCTTTTACACTGCTGGTGGAACTGTAAATTAGTTCAGTCACTTTGGAAATCAATATGGAGATACCTGAGAACACTAAGAATAGAACTGCCGTATGACCCAGCTATACCACTCCTGGGAATATACCCAAAAGGAGATAAGTCTTCATACCACTGAGACACCTACACCTCCGTAATTAATACAGCACTCTTCACAATTGCAAGGATATGGAGCCAGCCAAGATGCTCTTTAATAGAAGAATAGATTAAAAAAAATTATAGTACACATACACAATGGAATACTATTCAGTAATAAAAAGGAATGAAATAATGTCATTTGCAGCAAAATGGTTGGAACTGGAGAATATCATCGTGAGTGAATGAACAGAGGCTCATATGTGGGAACTAAATCTTACTTAGGGGCTGGGACTTAGCTCAGTTGGTAGAGCACTGCGCTGCAGTCTCTGAGGTCCGGAGTTCAATTCCCAGCACAGCAAAAATGGGAGAAGGACATGGCAATCCACTCCCAAGGCAATCCTGAAACAGTCAGCCATTGAAAACCCTATGAGGGTCGCTGAGTTGGATACTGACTCGACGGCACCTAACTAACAACAAAATCTTACTTAAAGGAAGAAAAAGCTATAAATTTGTAGATATATAAAAATGAGCAATTAAACTTAGAAGGGGAAATATAAGCAGATTAGAAAGAAGGGCGGAGGGGACTAGCTAAGGAAAGCGAAGGTTTTAGAAGATAGGAAGGGGAAGGGAAATAAGGTAAAGGAACAAAGGGATAGAGGATAATCTCAATGGAAATGATGCAACTTCATAAGTATATGGGAAAAATAGGGGAATGTAACCCAAAAATGCATATGAATTTTACTATATATTAATCAAAAGGGTCCATAAACTTCATAAGTTGATGAAAATGTAACAAAAAGTGATATAATAGCCGCACAATGGAAACAGAAAATGCTATATTATTCTGTACCCCACCAACATTTATCAATAAAGAGAAAAAAAGGGAAAAAAAAGAGAAAAGAGAAAAATGCCATGTCAGAGGTCTTCCTTGCTCTCTGCCCACAGATTTATCCAAACCAAGTCTCAGATACTAGTTTCTGTTTTCAAAGATCTCATGTCCAAGAAAATCTTTGGAGAGAATTGACCAAGTCCTTCCTCACTGCTGCTTCTGTGTGCTCAGTCTTCCCTGCCCTTGCAGACTGTGTGTGGCGTTCTGGGGGTATATTCAGAGTTCTTTCCTCATGCTGCTCCCTTAAAAATGAACATGAGTGAAAAAGAGGTCACACCGAATTTAGGATAGAGGCAGAGACTGGTGATTTATAGTGCACCATGGGTGGGCACGTGGGGTTTCTAGAAATCTTCAGGCCAAGCTTACCTTAAAAACCACAGGACTTGATGCATGCTTTGCAAGACAATCAAAATATCAGCAGCAAGCCCTGTCCTGGGTGGGACTAAGAATATTTTCAACTGAGTGGGATTTGCAGCCTATCTGTTTAAATAGGAATGACCTACAGAGTCTCCGGTATGCATCTTCCAGCCACCAACTCAGAAATAAGAAATACAACTGTTTAAAGTAAGGCCCTAGTTTTCTTGGTGTATTTCTAAACTGCTCTTGAATGTTCTGAATTGATCCCATTTCATTTCACTGCAGTCTGCTGAGATAGTTGAAGCAGAGTTTTGTTGTTGTTGTTGTTGTTGTTGTTGTTGTTGTGTTGTTTTGTTTTTATTTCCCAAGCTGTACAGTCCTTGCTTTGCCCCAGGCCTCTGCTGATTTCAGGTCATTAGTCCTTGTGAAAGTTCCATTAAAGCACGCAACTTATGTAATTCTGTTCCAGGGAAGGAAGAAAATCAAGGGCAACCCCGTGGCAGGCCTGGCCAATCCTGTTATCAAGGTCATTGGACCACCAGTGTCTTAGAGGGATTTCCAGGCCAAAAGCAATGCCATTATGTTTGTTTTGTAATAATAGAGACATTTCAACTTCCCAGAAAACAGATAATTTACACAGTGACCAATTTGATCAAATGCCATGTACAAACTGCATACATTACACATCTATTTTTTTCCTACCAGCCTTGTTTTCTAGTAATTCCCTTGAGGCACACTGCCCATTGTGTCAGTTAAGAGAGCATACATATTTTCACTGGTGCAAAAGAAGTCTAGAGATGTGCCATCTTTCCACTCTCCCGTGTAGGAAATATTGACTTGTCTTCTCACAGAATGGCTGCGGGGGTATCAGCTTTCAAGTCTGAGGTCCAGGTGAGAAACAAGTAAAAGAATATGTGTCAGCTAAGTCAGCCTGTATAAAAGAGCTTTTATAAGGGCCACACTGAGAGATCTCTGCTGACATCACATGGGCCACAATGGGGTCACTTAACACCCCTTCCACCCTCAACCGGTACCAGCTGCGGGAGGGACTGGGAAGTCTACCTGTATTTCTGTTTGGTTTTGTTTAGCTTTGTTTAACCTGAGCACATTATTGTCTCAATTAGGAATCTGTTAAGAAGAAACAGAGACTTGGGTATTTGATGAAAAGGAAATTTAAAATATTCACCTTCCTCCTTTGTTGTGTAGTCTAAGCACAGGTAGTTACAGCACTTCCCAGTGCATGAAGCATTGATGGCATACGAAAACAATATTTCCTTCTCTCTTTTTGAGCTTATTTGCCCTTCCAGAACCCTATTTACACACTGTAATACACAGTGGGGCAGGGCCTTCATGTCACAATTTCTTTTCCATCTCATCAACTCCAACAGATAATTTCATTCTTAGGGAGAAATAGAAGGTGCAAGAACAAAATATTCAAGCTACTTGTCATTGTTGACAGAGCATTTAAAACTAGAAATGCCTTTTTGCACGGAGCCTTTCTGCAATTTTTAGAGAAGCAAATAATTATAATTTCAGATATAGCTGTTCTACATGCTGTTAAAAATCCCATAAAGTTTGTTTACTATGCTGTCTATGTTCTAATTATATGAGGTCACATTTTCATTTTCAGCAAATAGAGCTGACACCAGAGGGAATGCAGGTAGATGCACACACTCTTTGCATTATTTTAAGATCTTTTTTATTAAGTTACTCATTGGGGGGCTCAAAGTATGTTATAAATCTAAACAGAAAATTAGAGATAAATATTACATGTGAATGCTGACTTTACATTTGATTCTGTGTACCAGGATTTCATCATAGAGGCAACTGCCCAACAGAATGTAATTAATTGGGCATCCGTGTTTCCATTCTGATGTGGTCAAGGTAAGCATTGTGGGTACCCAGAGTCCAGGAAGCAAAGCACAGTGCAATGAAACTAGATATAAGTAAAGCAAAATAAGAAGGAGGGGAGCATTTTTGATTGTTGTCATGGTGATTGTTTCCAAATTTGCAGATCACTGTATTTTATTTCCACCAAGTCATTACAGCTACAAAGTCCAAATCAACAACGCTCATGAGCAATTTTAAAAACAGAAATTACATTCCTTATGTGGCACAGAAAAAAATGCATTACTTAGCTTTCTGATATTAAGTTTCAAGAGAGCTTTGCAACTTGTGACCTGAACAAATCTCTTATTCATAAAACAATGGGAAGGAAAGATTTGCATTTAAATGTAACAGTAATGGTCTTAGGCAACAGAAAGAGAGAAAAAAAGGAAGGAAAGTCATAAGGAAAAGGGGAGAAAGAACATGAAAAGAGAAAAAAAGTACTTTTTACTTATCTATTCTACTTTTCTCTGCAATGTTGGACTATATAATTCAGTTCAGTTTACTTGTGAAGTTAAATTAAATAAAGAAAGATTTTGTTTTCAGAAAAAGAAAACTCTCTGTATGTGTATGTATATGTATGTATTTAAATTAAACAAAAACTGTGGTATATACTTATTGCCAACTTGGCAACAATGGAAGAAAAAAACATACAAAAAATTTCAAATGCAGCTGGTAACTCTTCAATTTATACAGCATGAAGTGACTCTTCACTTATAGATGATTTGTTTGTGCATAAAATAATGATGGTTTAGTATGTTCTAACATGGAAATGGAGTATACAAATTTACCTCAGGTCCTAAAATTTAAGTAGTCCTCTATCATTCACATTATTCATTTAATGTACATTAAAATCACCTGAATTGCATTAAATTTCACAAATCATCCATTTAAATGATTGTTCCCAGTTCAACAAAAGAGTTTCTTACAATCTACACCTCAGGTCATTTATATTTTGTAAGATGACCAAGATGGAAAGAATACATAAGAATTTCTGGGCACAAATAGATACTTCCCTCCTAGCCCCCTTCAAAAAAAATTGGTTTTTCTCCCTTACATAACAGCCCACATTGCTGTCTCTCAGGACATAGGCAAACAACACTTTCCCTCGAAGGTCTGAGGGTGGTAGAGCTGCTCTCCATTCTCTCAGCCCACCTCTGTGATCTTGTCCTGATCCTGGGAGGTGGGCACAGGAAGTCCCATTGACAGAGAATCTAGTAAGGTCATGGTCACCTTGATCTGTTCCCCATTTACTGGACATGGTCAAGATATTTAAGAGAGAAATACTGCTCTAAATAATGATGTCCAATTTCCCTTTGCCACATGGTTAGTGAAAAATAAAATAGTTTCTAGCACTCTTTAATCATTACCTGGGTGAGTGGCAGAGGAAGAAATCTGTGAATTGGTGGCATTGTCAATTCCTTAAGCCACTACTTCTGCCTACGGACAATCAAGACAATAGGAGAGGATCACACTGATAACTCAATCTAGCCAACTGATTTCAGAGACACATATTATGACATTATGGCACTGAGTGTACATCTTGGTTAGATGATCTGATGCTTTTTGCAAGATATCACTCATTCTATTATCAATTTTACAGCTGTAAAGACTTACTGTTCTTCTGGCTTGTCTCCCCATTTTAAATTTATTCCAGCATCTGGCCTTCATTTCCCCTTACTGAGTATTACCACTCCAATTGAATGCAAAAGTATAGGAGATAATAAAAGGAGATAAGCTTTAATGAATTAGGCTTCTTAATAGACAAAATTTGCTAGCAAAACCAAATTTTAATAGTAGGGAACTATGGAATTTTTAAATGACCTTTTAGCAAGTTTAACCTAGTCTACTTACTACCATCACCATAAAACATAGCTATAGCATTTTTTAAAAAATCATGTTTTCAATTTCTTGCCTTATGGTGTGATTGGCTGCGTGGTAAAATGACGTAGTCCTCATGATGTAAGACTACATCTGGGATTCCATAGAGATCCTATTTAAGGTCAGGACAGCTTTCTGATAAGGTGCCTCCTTACACTCATCCGGGGCAGAAGGGGTCTCTTCTGGGTTCTCAGAGCTGCTCACAATGGCAACTGCGCTAAATGACCTCCGTCTGACATTGGTGTCTGAGGTGCCAGGTCCTCGGATTGGCGGTGCTTTTTCCATGTTGAGGAGCTGCTGGTCTTTCCAGTCCAGTTGCTTGGCGCTGCAAAAGGGGGCATAGACTTCCACACTTCCTTCAAACTGCAGGCAGTTTACTTTGTAATACTTTCTCTTCACTTCCAAGACATCGTTAAATCGGTGGCCCCAGAGGATCTCTCGGGGAACATAGGAACTTCTGGACTGGTGGGATGTCCCAGTGGAATCACCAGTGTAGATAAATGTCACCAAGATCTCAAAGTTATCTTTGGCCACCGCTTTGCGGTCGAGGGCATACAAAGGACTCTCGTGGTCAATTTCGTGGACAATAGTGACTGGGGTCACCAGGATGATCTGGTCATTGACTAATTTGAGGTCTTTAAAGGCCATTGTCATCCTCCCTTCACTGTCTTCCGTGTAGCGGAGGAGTTGGGCCCTCACAGTCCCTTCCACCACGTGGTTCGGTCGGAAATCACCAATGCGCCACATGAGGCAAAGCTTCCCATCTCTCATGCCTATAAGGGCAAAGTAGCTAAACCGGATGGTTTGGGCTCTCTTCCGAGCCGTGGCCATCTTGGCCAAGGCGGCTCCAATGATGAAGGTGTTTATGATGCAGCTTAAGATGGACTGAAGGATCACCATGAGCACGGCCATAGAGCACTCCTCAGTGACACACCGATAACCATACCCTATGGTGGTCTGGGTCTCAAGAGAGAATAAAAATGCTGCTGTGAAAGAATGCACGTTGTCAACACAAGGTGTGATGTCTGGGTCACTTAACAGATCTCCGTGATGAAAGGCTATGAGCCAAAAGATGGAGCCAAATATCAACCAGGAAAGAATATAAGACAAAGAGAATATCACAAACATATGGCGCCATTTTGTGTCCACAAGAGTGGTGAAAATGTCAACCACATAGCTTCCCCATTCTCCAAAAATGTGCTTGAAGTACACATTACAGCTGCCATCCTTGTGAAGCAGGCGTCTTCGTGCTCTTCTCTTCTCAGCTATGAGGTGCTCCGAGGGATAGCCTGGGTATTTGGGGTCCACGGTCACAACTTGATAGCTGCTGCCGTAATAGCTCATTCTTTCTTGTGCTGTTATGGCATTCAGGAGAGTTTTGTAATAGTAAATAGTTCTAGGTGTATAACTATTTCTTGATTGAGCTTTCAGTTAAAGCCTAAAAAAAAAAGAACAGGAAAAAGAAAGAAAAAAGGAAGGAAAGAAAGAAGAAAGGAAAGAAGGAAGAAAGGAAGGAAGATAACAAGGAAGGAAGGGGGGGAAGGAAAAGAAAAAAAAGGAAAAGAAAGGAAAGGAAAGGAAGAATGGGAAAAAAGAAAGAAAGAAAGAGAGAAAGAAAAAGAGAAAGAAAGAAAAAAGAAAGAAAGACAAAGGAAAGAAGGAAGGAAGGAAGACAAAAGGAAAAGGAAGGAAGGAAAGTAAAGCGAGAAGAAAGAAAGAAAGAAAGAAAAAGGAAGAAAAAAGAAAATTAAATACATTTTAGCTTTAGATTTCCCTCTCCATCTTTATAGCTGTTTGCCAAATTAGGAGCAATTTTGTGCCATCTAAAATAGCTAATACTTCATTTGAACCATAGAGACACTCAATATTGATTACTCATTTCAGTTTAGAATTCAACTCAGTCATTATAGGAACAAAATATGCAATTAAGGAAAATAACATTTTTATATATGCACAAAGCTCAAGTAAACACTATGATTATCCCAAATGATGTCTCACTACTTTTTTCTGACCTGGCATACCAAACACTTGCTTTATTTTGTATAGAGCCTTCTTGTATGAGAACATCTAGAAAACCAAGCAATCCGAAAAGACAAAGGCAAAATATACTCAAGTATTTTTCTAGCAGTCTTACAAGATTTCCAACTATTTGAGTCAGATATTTTTCCTTAAAGAAGGATGTAACAAGGAGTTTCTACCTTCATTTAGGATGTCACGTACACCCTGCTGAAATAGGTGGCCCCTCACCTGTTGCTGCTTCTCTCTCCCACAAAGGCTTTTTGTCCTTGTGTGCTTCCCAGGACCCAGCAGAACTGACAGTGGCATCTACTTCAGATTAAACTCCTTTTCCCCTAGCTCCACCCTTAGTCTTGATTAGAAGAAAAATCTTTCTTAGCCCCACCGGAGTTGAAAAACACTCCCATGTAAGCTTTCAGTAAGGTGTAAAGTTGCTTCTGTCTTTGTCTCATAACATCCATCCAATCCTTCCATCTTTTCTTTCTTTCCTTTTTTTTTTTTTTTTTTTTTTTTTTTTTTTTTTTTTTTTTTTTTTTTTTTTTTTTTTTTTTTTTTTTTTTTGACTCTGGCAGCTCTTCTCTTTCCTTCTGAATAGAAACCGAAAATTTGCCAAAAGTTGCTAATCTTGTTTCCCTCTTAAAGGGAGTACACTACAGTAAAATCAGGCCCTTCTGTCCAGCTTTTCAGTGTTTTTATTTTTTTCTAATGCCTTCAACCTTAGGCAAAATCATTTCGCTCTTTCCAAATTCAGTCTCGAAAAGATCAAAGCAGAGCACAGGTTTTATTATGGATCTCCCAACTCAAGCCTGAAAGTAAACATTAAAAATGCAATTATCAAAATTGTCTTCTTTTTTCTGTGTAAAAAAGAGAGAAGTGATTGCATCCCACTTAATGACTTAGTAATCATTAGACTATGAGTTTTAGAGACTCTACCTGTGCGAGGTGGGTGGAAAGGTGTTTCTGTGAAGACATTATACAAGATGATCCTGCCATCTTGCCCCTACAGAAAGTGCAATATGAATAAATACTGCTCCTGACATTGAGATCCCCTGGAACCAAGGAGGTAAATAAATCTACTAATAACTATCTTCCCCACTACAGAAGGGCAGAAAATGTTAACCCTGATGAAAAAGAATCATTTTCTCCTTCTTCAGCCATCAGATTCACTTTATAATATACTTTTTATTTCATGGATCATTTACAAGAATGGACTATCTTATGGACAAAAATCCTGTAAAGGATTATAAATTTCTTTCTGCCCATCTGCCTCCCTCTATTAGCTATTTCACCCACCCATCCTCTAGATCTCTTTGAGTAGTTACATCCTCACATTGGTTAGTACTCTGACTTTTTGCGGGAGAAGATGACTGTACAATTTTAGACATGACCTAGGCCAGCCAAAATACTTACTGGGGCATGGAACATAAAATATTTCCACAAGTTTTGTCCACTCATCAGTCATTGGAAGTTATTGCCTGATTAGTCATTAAATGACATGATGAACAGAAGGTGCTGGTATGGGAATCTCAGTTACCACTACTACCTGACTGTAGGAGGTATGAGAATAGGGTGATTTATAAACCAAGACACCATATGATTGCAAATTAAAGAACAGATTTGAAGAGAGAAGTGTTTTCTTGCTGAATTCTTTCAATCCAGTTCCTTAAAGGGAACTGCCCAACATGATGGGAGGCTGAGTTAAGAAACTAAGTTCATAAATCAAGAGCTACTGTTCTTGACTCTGCTCTGTTCTGCTGCCAAAAAAAAAAAAAAAAAAAAACCGCTTTTATTTGAAATGGCATTCATTTGGCATCGTTTTGAATTCCAGTGGTGCCAGCATCGGTTATGAACAAAGCACTTTTAAAACACCTTCCAAAATGTGCTAATCATTGAATGAATTTTCAATTGTTACAAGTTACAAGCGAACAAATTTGACAACATGGGAAATTTGTTGCTGAATAATGTAAAAATTTCAGCCATACAAGTTATAAGCATGAGAATTCTGCCCCAGACTCACCACATCTTCTGATACAGTTCATTATTGTGATCATTCATGTCAACTAATGCAGAGACAAGCATTCAGATTACTCAGATCATTCAGATTCAGATTATGTTTAGGTTCATACACTTTATTCGGCTCTTCTTTGAATCTCCAACCATGTAAATGATGCTTTTTTTTGTTTTAAATACACATGTCTGAAAGCTAACAAGGAAAAAGGAAACACCTATAGAACCGTGGTAAAAAAAAATACAGAAATGTTATCTGTTCTCTAGGATTTTGAGAAACTAGTAGAAGTACAGAAAAATGGCCCTGATGTTTTATAGGCAGGAAACAGTGTTACCATCCTTAAATTTAAATAGCAATATCTGTTGGAAACCACATACTATATACTCTAATATCATGCCAGATAACATTTCTATATATTTTTTTTACCATGGTTCAGATTATAACCAAATCAATCTTACTCAGGTCTCAACCTGCATAATGAGCAAGGAAGTTTATGGGAGGCCAGTTATTGTTTAAAACTGAATGTTCCCAATAGGCTCCCGTCTCTGAAAGCTTAGTCACCAGCTGGTGGTACTATTTTGGGAGGCTGTGGAATCTTCAGGCAGGTGGAACTAGCCGGAGGAAAGCAGGTTACTGAGGATGGGTCCTTGGAGGTATATTATCCCTGACTTCTCCCTGTAGCTGTCTCTGCTTCCTAGCCCACTGTTAAGTGCAAAGCTTCTGCCACATGTTCCTGTCATGGTGAACTGAGCTGTTCCTCCATACCTTCCCCACCATGATGGACTGAAACCTTCTGAACTGTAAACCAAAAGAAATCTTTCCTAGCTTAAGTTGTTTCTGTCAGGAATTTTGGTCACAGCAACACAAAAGTAACTAACACAATGCCCTTTTGTCAAATGGTTAGAAAAAATAAACATGAATTAATCTCTTACTTCGTGTACAGTGTTCATTTGAGCACTTCTTCAACTGCTTGCCATTAACTAATAGAGAACATATGTGGATGGACTAGAATTCCATGTAACATTTACGTTTCTTAGAATTAAAACTCAGCCCCCCCATCTAAGTCTTCTCTATCATTTACATGGTAATATTTTTCTATATGTACTTGAGTCCCAGTTCTGTTTAAGATAGAAATTTTTCCTGTAGCGAACTTTGTTATTATCTTGTCAGAGCAATTGCATGGGGGGGGAGGGGGGGGGAGAGGCATACAAGAGGGTAAGGGGGAACCTATATGAATAATGTACATCAAATGCATATATGTAAATGCCACAATGAAAAGCATGTCAGAATGAATCACATTAAGGTGTACATTAAAAATGTCCAAAAAAAAAAAAAAGAAAAGAATTAAAACTTAGCCTTAAAATTGCCTTACTGCTGTCATGATCATCTTGCCACCATTGATTCTGCTGCGAAAAAGCATTTGCAACCTTCATACTTCAGTGTTGATTTTTATTTCATGTTTTTTTCCAGAAACTGATGGCAGCACACTGTGGGTACAACACCCCAGCTAAGACTTTACAACTTTTTGTCACTGATGATAACATTCAGTTTTGTCTCTACTATTTGCCTAATGTAAAAATATTAATTGTCTAACATACATAATTTGAGATGCATCACAAATACTGGTCTAAAATACTTTTGGCAAAAGCTGATCCGTAATGTCTCTGGCTTTTGAGGTTAACAACTAACTTCTTTACCACATGAAGGACTTGAGGTAGTTAATACTCAAGTCAACAGTGATCACATTATCTTCTTGGCAACTATTATATGAGATAAGTTTGGGTGGAAATCTGAGAGCTGATGGGGTGGAGAGTAGAAAAGATGGCCTAATTCCTTGTACTGGCTATTGCCCTTGAAAGCTAGACCTCTTCGGAGAGGTGTGGCCAGATGGGGCCATAAGGAACAAAGTGAGTAGGAGAGATGTATTAAGGATGTGAATGGGCTCTAACTGCAGAGGAAGAAAGACAGAGGGGTGTTGAGTTAGGATAAACTTCTAAAAAGTTTGGCTATTTTGCTATTTTGTTCAAAACCTGTTCCACAACTTCTTGCTTCTTGTTTTGAAATAATGCCACAGCCTTATCTTGCTTGGAATTCTTTTAAGACATGGAACACACTCAGATGGAGCTCTTCATTCAGCCATACAGCTCCTGATTCACCCAGAACCTTCTCCCTGCCCTGCCCTGGACTCCCTGACGCTCTAGCTCCAAACATTTTCTCCTTTATGATCAAAAATCCACGCCGTTCTTGTGTTTCCTTCTCAGCTTCTCTCAGCCTCAGAGCAAAGTAGGGCGTGATCTGCTGCTTTCCTTCCCTTTCTATTCTTTTCTCCTTCCCAGCCCTACCTTCTAACCCCAATCTCTTTCTTGATACAAGTTTACAGTTTCTTCTCAATTAATTTAAGAGAGTTTTGTGGCAATGCATGATAGAAAAGGGGTTATAATACGCTATGAGCAAACACCTAGGTTAGGAAGTGGAACTAGGGAGTAGAGACCCAGTGTTATAACACTGCTGGCGACATTATCTGATGATCCTGTTTCAACCCTAGCTTTTCCTTCACTGATGTCTGTGTTCTAGGTATAAATCCACCTTTACCCAAAATGCTACTGTATTTGATAAAGAAGTAGGAATATGGAGCCTGGGATCTTCTTTCTTCATGTTTTAGATGTCAAAATTTTACCAAGATCAACTGAATGGCTGGATGCTGTGGCTCATGCCTGTAGTTCCAATGACTGGGGAAGCAGAGGCAGCAGGATCACAGGCTAGACATAGCCCGCACAACTTAATTGAGACCACGCTTTCAAAAAAAACAACAAAAACAAACACACAAACAAAAACCAGAAAGAGAACAGAGGTACAGCTCAGTGGCAGAGCACTTGCCTAGCATGTGTAAGGTCCTCGTTTCAACCTCCCAGTGCTGCAAAACAAATAAGCAACAACAAAAAACCCAAAAGATCAATCTGATCATTGTCCATTGAATGCATTACTGAAATATCACACTTCATCCCATTATGTACAATTATGTGTCATTAAAATAGCACAAAATAAATTGTGACAATAATGTGAATTATAGTTACAAGTAATCTGGTTTTAAAACCAAATTATGTTAAGGAGAAATAGTTCAAGAGATAGTGCTTTTTGGTTGTTCTGTCTTGTTTTCTGTTTTTCAGAATCTCAGGGAAACTCCAAATTGGGAGGCGGACTCCAGCTCCAGGTCTGTCCTCAACTCCCTGAGCATCTTATGTGAGCTGCTTTTCTCTGAACTTAAAGTGCTCATTTATGATATGGGAATCTAATACCTATATCACCAAGTTAATGTGAGGTGTGAATGAAATACAGGGTGAGGAGGCACCATATACTATGAGAAGCCCACAGCTGTGTTGTCCTTAGGTGCCGTCAAGTTGGATACGACTTGTAGCAACCCTACATACAACAGATGAAACACTGTCTGACACTATGTCATACTTGGCATTATGTCAGTGCATCTTTGGTATTCATAGAGTTTTCAGTGGCTGATTGTGTTGGGAGTGGGATGCCAGGTCCTTCTCCCATTTCTTGTGCTGCTGGGGATCAAACCCAAGGCCTCACAGGGCACAGAGCAGCACTCCACCAATTGAGCCAAAACCCAGTACACAGCAGTTGTTCAATACTTACTGCTTGAATCTGAATCCTATGAAATCTCAGTTTTCTCTCTGTAAAATATCAGAGGATATTCCTGTATACAAAGCTTCCTGCTGGCATGATATTAGAGTATATAGTATGTGGTTTCCAACAGATATTAATATTTAAATTCAAGGATGGTAACACTGTTTCCTGCCCATTAGACATCAAGGCCATTTTTCTGTACCTCTACTAGTTTCTCAAAGTCCTAGAGAACAGATAACATTTCTGTATTTTTTTACCACGGTTCCATGGGTGTTTCCTTTTTCCTTGTTCGACACACACACACACACACACACACACACTCATAGTCACACATATATGCCCACTTATGTCCAACTCAGATTAAGATTATTATTGTTATTTATTCTGAGAAGCCAACCTAAAGAGAATAAGACCAATAAGGTTGGGAAATTTCACAGGTTAAAAAACTTACAAGGTGCTTATCATGCCTATTCTGTGTCTTAAATTGTGTGTACATAACCACTAAATGTTTCCAATGATTCCTCTGTTCTTATCTTGAAAATCAGCCTGTCCATCCCTATCTTGGTTTGATATTCTCCTGAGTTGCTTAAATTTTACCTTGAGGGTTGGTATAAAAATTAGTTATATGATCTCATGTCCCTTTAAAAGACAGTTCAATATTATTTTGTGTGTAAAGAAAACATTTCTCCAGTGACCTCTAAATTTCCTATTGGAGAATTTGTTACTAATTATTTTCCTTCTTGTTTGTAAAATTCAGATTTTAAAACTGAATTTTCCACTACATCCAGACTCACTCACTTCTAGAGCCTGGAGAACAGAATTGCACCTTTGAGAGTTAACATTTGAGAGGTGCACAATGATAATCATGAAAACCAGAAAGTGAGATAGTCTGTGATAGTAATAACTACCACAGAGGAAGCAAAATAAAGTGCCAGTGTGAAGATGAGCTGGGAGCAAGGAGGGAGATTACTGTGTAACAAGGGCCATCAGAGAACATTTGGCCTAAGACCTGACATTCAAGTTGGGAGCACACTCTTCATGTCCAGCCTTAGGAAAAAATGTTTCCAACTCAGACCTTGCTCTCCCTTCCTAGTTTGCTTATTTAAGACATAGTCACCACCTGGTTGTTAAGGTTCTCAAAATTTATAGGTATAGTTTGGCTGCTACCTCCCTTGTTCTAAGCTAATACCAAGACCTGGTTCTCGTAAGAACCTATCATTAGAGAAACTCATCTGCATTTTATCATGGAATTCATGCTTTTCCAGTCTCTTGCCTGGTTTCACCTGGCTTGACAATAGCGTGCCTTCTAACTTATCACATGGCTCTTTTATCAGAATAATCATTCTAGACCTGAAACATAACCTCCTGCTACTATGGGGTATGGTTTAAAAGCATAATACGATCCTACTGTAGAGTGGATAGAGGACAGGAGTATAGAAATCAGAGACTGGGATTCTAGTTATGGCCTAGTTAACTTAGCTGCATGATAGCATCATCTTACACATAGTTTTAAGCATCATTGCATTTATTTAAAATCTGAGAACAGCCGTTATCTCAAAATATTTTGTGACAAATAAATGATACAATATGAAAGAGCACAGTAGCACCTGGAAAGTTCTCTTTTCTCATAGTCCTTCTCTAACCTGAATAAATCTCTGTTTTCTGATACTTATCATACTGGGTCCTTATATAGCCTGAGAGGGATGGATGATAGATGAATAGGAGTTAACTCAATTAGAAAGGAAGAAAAACTACTTCCCAGGTAGAGTAAAAAGAATTTGTCAAGGTTCTGTGACTCAGAGATAGGACATGCTTTCCAAAGAATTAAATGTGGGCAGCGGTGGAGGGAGGGAGTGGTTGAGGCTAGAAAGAGAAAGACAGAGCATTAAAAATCTTATAGATAGTATTGAAGGTTTAGGTCTTCCAAGAACAATGAAAACCATTGAAGCACCATAACTAAGTGTATTGCACATGAACATTTGCATTTTAAAAATCACTAAAGCAGTCCAGTGGAAAATTGGTTGGAGAAATTGAAAAGCAGATGGGGGAGGTAAACGGGGAAGCCATTTCAGTGATCAGGTGCTATGATTTAGATATAAAGTGTCCCCCACAAAGAGCACATGTGTTGAAGGCTTAGGCCCTACCACAATGTTCAGAGCTGGGGCTTTGGGGAAGTGACTGGACAATGAGGGCATCAGTGGGTTAATGCGTTGATGGAGTCAAAATTGAATGATCTATTGGAGGTGATGGAAACTGTTATAGGTAGGGCCTGTGTGGAGGAAGTGGGTCATTGAGGGCATGCCTTGAAGGGTGTATCTTGCCCTCAGCCTCTTCCTCTCTCCATCACTCTGCTTCCTGGCTGCCATGAGGTGAGCAGCTTTCCTCTGCCATGTCTTTCCTCCACGATGTTTCTGCTTTGCCACAAACTGGAAAGGAATGAAGCCTGCACAGACCATGGACTAAAACCCCTGAAACCTTGAGCCAAAATAAATCTTCACCTTTTAAGTTGTTTCTCTCAGATATCTCATCATAGCAGTAAGAAAGCTAACTAAGGCAGAAACCAAGAAATTGAGCATCACAGCCAGGATTAGGGTGATGCCATATGTAGCAGAAGCTACCTTTGACTACAGTGGAGCAGGGTCACATAACCTAGGGGTGACCACTCAGAATTTCACAATCAAGACTGAATTTTGAGGAAATGCCATAAAGGTGCTGAATGCTATTATTTAAGGCAAAGACAGGGAGTCGGGAGGCTAGTGGTGAGGCGGTACATAACTACATATCCAAAGAGGACATAAGTCATGACTTCTTAGGAGACAAGCCCTGAGATAATGTTTCATCTTGCCTTGCCTTTTGCTTCTGCCCAAATTGGATTCTCTCTCCCTAAATCCTTTGATTCTGTAAGCTACCTGACATATTTTCAAAGATACTTTCTTTGGTTGTATTAACCATGGACATATTTTGTTGCCTGAACAACACTGAAAAAAATCAATTAAAATTCAGTGTAATGTATATTTAAAAATATCTTCTATATGCAAGCATATGATAAAATCAGTCTTTTTCACTACCACTATGCAAAATAGCCACAGGTCCTAGTATATTGAATCACCTCCAAAGAAGTTATGTAACTGGATCTCAATGTGGTCAAAACCATGACATCTTTGTGGACCATGTCTTCAGCAAACCATAGCAAGAGCCTCCTGACAAGTCTCCTACTTTTTCCCTCCCTGCACTTTATTCTATGCTTTAAAAAATTAAAAATATGGCGGGTGCAGTGGTGCACACCTGTAATCCCAGCAGCTCGAGGAGGCAGAGGCAGGGGGATCACAAATTTGAGACCAGAGGCAGTCTATGTAACTTAGCGAGACCCCCTCAGAAAAATAAAAAAAAAAAAAAAGGGCTGGGGGTGCAGCTCAGTGGTCCAGCACTTGCAGAGCATACAAGTGCGAGGCCCTGGGTTCAACCCCAAGTACCACAAAAAAAATAATAATAAATAAAAATATATCACTGGTCGCTTAAGAGATAAAGAGTCTTCTCATTGCCATTAACATACTTTTCATATCTATATACTTGAAGATTGCACGTATCTGACCTCTGCCCACTTCTCCAAAATATCTCCTATTATTCTCTTTCTCACTGTTCTATTATAAATAGAGCACTTTACTCTACCTTCCTTTTCATTAACAGAGGGGTCAGAAATCTAGCCTGAGAGCCAAATCTGATTCACTAGTTGTTTTTGTAGGTAAAGTTTTATTGGAACACAGTCAGACCACAGTGTATATATTTTCTATGGCTACACAGGGCTGGGGTTTGGCTCACTTGGTAGAGCACTGCTCTGTACTTAGGTTTGATTCCTAGCACCGCAAAAACAGGAAAAAGACATGGCAATCCACTCCCCAAGAAATCCCAATACAATCAGCCATTGAAAATCTTATGAGGGTCACTATGAGTCGGACCCAACTCAATGGCACCTGACAACAACAAACAACATGGCTACATGCTGCCTCTGCAGGAGTCAGAAGGTGCTAACTCAAAACATGCCACTTTGGCACATCAATTACTTTGAACTAAGGGAAGTTGGGGGACAGTGAATGCACGTAATTTTCCCTGAGCCCTCCTATCTGCCCACTGATAGATTTTCCAAAGAAACTCAATTGCTGTTGATTCTTTCCTTAGGAGTTTCATCAATCAATGATTGACACATATCACAAGAAATGACTGGAAGTCCACACCACACCCCAACAAACTTTGTTTTGGACTATCACCCCTTCCTCTAAGGGCCTATTCATTTTTCCTTCAAATCATTTACTTACCGTTAAGTCACCTACCCACCCCCTCACTTCTCTGCTATGAAGTGTGTCGATTTTGCAGGCTTTGGGGTATTTACTCCTCATTCTTGTGATGCCTGGCATATGTAAGATATTTGTTGCTTTTTCTTGTGTTAACCTGCCTGTCTGCAGCTCATTTCATAGACTCAGTTATGGAAACTACAGAAAATAAAGAGAAAGTGCTTCCTTCCCAACATCAGGACACCATGCAAGGTTGAGTAGTTGTAACTGAAACCAAGTAGTCTAATAAGCTTAAAATATTCACTATCTTAAACATCATCCAGTTTTTATCTCTTTCAGAAAAGTTTGCCAAACTCTGCTCTAACACACAAGATGGTTGATTGACCAGTTGACTAGATTGCCTGATGGGAAACTTCATGAGGAAAAGTTCATCTGCCCTTTTTTGCCAGTGCATCCACATCTGCTAAAGTAAGATATGGCATGTATGCCTTCCCTCATTATACTTTGATGGAATGAATGAAGAAATAGTTGGTTAATTGTTGTTGTTGTTGTTAGGTGCCATTGAGTTGGTATCCGACTCATAGTGACCCTATGTACAATAGGCTAACCACTATTGTCAGTGCTTCTCTGCTATTCAGAGGGTCTTCGATGGTGGATTGATTTTTGGGAGTGGGTTTCCAGGCCCTTCTCCCAAGCCTACAGTATCTCATGTTCCCAGGTGGTCTCCCTTCCAAGTATTAATCAGGCCCAACTCTGCTTAGCTTCCAAGATGTGATGGGATCAGATGCCACAGTATTATGGCTATCGGGAGTTGATTAATATAAAGATGATATATAGCCTCAAAGAAATTTCAGTCCTAGTAGGAGAAGCAGCAGTCCATCAATGCTGACACTTTCCCAAACACCAGCTCTCAGTTCCTTCCATTTCGCCCTTCTCTCCCCTGCTGTAGCTGCCAGATCATAGACAGTTTAAAATAAGTCATGGTATTTGTTTTTACATAGCAGAAGTTTTAGGATTGACTGTTAATCTCAGCATAATAATTGTACCTTAAACGTGTTACAGAACTCTCTGGAATCTGGAGTTTAAAAAAAATATTGTACCTAGCACTAAAAGGGTTTAATTGAAATTTTAAACTACAATTGAATTATCAGAAATGTGACCCTCCCGATACTAATGCATGCTATTGAACTGTCAGTCCAAAGACATTCAAACACACACACACACACACACACACACACACACACACACACACACATATGTTAATTTGAGCTATTTCTGAATATCTGTCACTATATATCATAATACTATACACATTTGGTATGAGTCCAACTTCCAATAATTTTGACTAATCCACTAATTCCATTTGTAAAGATTTATTCTAAAGAAGTTATGATGGATGAGCACAAAGGCTTGACTACATTGGAAGGCTCTTTGCAGTGACAAAATTTGGCTATTACTTAACCAGTTAATCAATGTGGAATTGGATTGCACATGATAGTACTATCTACTATCTATTAATATAAAGATGATAGTAATATCATCTTTATATTAATTATGTAGTTACTATGCAACCATTAAAACTGGTGGAGTGAAAGCCTGATAGTATATATATATATATATATATATATATATATATATGTATATGTATACATATATATATACATATATACATATATATGTATATATATACATATATATACATATATATACATATATGTATATATATGTATATATGTATGTATTTTATATATATATATTTATATATGTATATATAATATATATACATATATATTTATATATGTATATATATGTGTATATATATATATATATATATATACATATGTATGTATTTATTTGTGGTCCTTGGAGGTTGACATGTACTTTGCAAGTGCTCTACCACTGGGCTGCACCTCTAGCCCATTTTTAAATTTTTTTTACTTGGAGACAGAGTCTTACTAAGTCATGCAGGTTTCCTCTGGCCTCTAACTTGTGTTCCTTCTGCCTCAGCCTCCCCAGTCACTGGGATTAAAAGTGTGGACCACTGCACCCAGCTAAAGCTATTATTTAATGCACATAAAAATAAGATTATAAAATAGTTTGAATAATATAATTTTTAAGTTTAAATATATTTAATCATGGAGAAAAGACAGAATGATAAAATTTAAAATGATAAATATTTAACATGAATATATTTAATCATAGAGAAAAACAGAATGATAAAAAATTAATAAAATATTAATTGTGACCCTCTGAATTTGGTGTGATTATTTTTCTCTCATCTTATTGCTACTTACAATTTTATACTTCTAAAATTTTATAATAAACAGGCATGTCTTTTGCAAAAAGAAAATCAGGTATTTTCAGTTAGTATTTTGAAAGGTAATTCTGAGGCTCTGTAAATATAAAATAAACCAATAGCAATCTAAAAGCATTTATTAGATGTTTTAAAAGGCAACTATAAATAGCCCAGAGAGGCAGACAGTCTTACAGACATTTAAAGTCAGACATTGATGCTGCAATTTTTGCTGGAACAATTCAGAGGAACAAATATAGTGACATTTAATTCATCTAAGTAAAACCAGATCTCATTTGAAACAAGGGAGCAGAGGGAAAGAGGGAGTCGGATCAGATTTGGCCACTGGAGACCGATTGGAGAAATCATGAAAGCTGTTGGTAACAAATCAGGGCTACATAAAGCGGAGTTAGAACTCAACAGACCTCACAGGGCATTTCCCCCAGACGGTGCCCCCTTTTGTGCCTTTTCCATTCTAGACCATATTAAACTGCTAATACCTTCATTTATTGGCTTGGTATAGCAAAGTATATTTTAGGAACCTTTTATCCTAATATTTTTAATAACTTTGGAAAGAAGACATTTTAAACTGCACAGTTGTGCAGCTGTGGAACTTTAAGGTCTCTATGGACAGTCTTTTAAAATCCATAGAAATGGTTCTTTAACTGGATTAAGGCTGAGGGTAATTATGGATTTAGAATGCAGATTTGCTTAAAGAGCTGATCCTAGCAAATTCTCTCTTTTTTTAACTATCCAAATGTGTATTTATGAAAAGCCATTCGTTAATACAGATACCTTCAATTTCAAATCCAAAATTTCAGCATTTTCCCCGATTTTAACATCTTTCTCTCACAGTGAGAAACGTGGCTGCATTATTCATAACATATATATTTGCTCAAACTTATTATACTATCAATCAGCTTAGAATTGCTAACCCTTACCCTGGTATGAAACAAATATGTTAAGAGTATATTTGTATACAGTTCTTTTTGTCCTCAGCCTACAGGATATAATCAAAGTATTGTGTTTAAACATTACTTAGGGTAAGTTTTCTCTTCCCCACACTTATGTTTATAGTATAGTTCTACTTATTTCCAAAAGTTAGCCAATTCTTAATAAATACCTATTCATGACCTCTACTACCTCATCTATATAATCCGCAAGCAGTATTGTACTGCAGTGATTTTCAAAGTGTAGTCTTGCAACAATCTCGCCCTTAAAACCTTGGAGAAGTGGGGGACAAATGCCACTCACAGGTCCTTAGGTTTCCTCACATTCATTCTGATTTGATTGTACCAGGTGGCTCTTACTCATCATCAAGACTGAGTTCTACCTAATTTTTTTTTTTTAAGTACTGGGGGTTGAACCCAGGGTCTCGCGCCTGCATACTTTGCAAGTGCTGTACCACTGAGCTGCACCCCCAGCCCACTTTTTTACTTTTTGAGACAGTGTCTCACTAAATTATGGAGACTGCCTCTGGTCTTGAACTTGTTATCCTCTTGCCTCTGCCTCCTAAGTCCCTGGGATTACAGGCGTGTGCCACCATGTCAAGCCTACTACCTAAATTTTTAAGAAGTGAGACTGGATTCTGACATACCTGAGCTGGAGTTCAAATGCTTTACTGATCACTTGTAGGACTGTGCACTCTTGCACAAGTTAATCAACCTCTCTGAGCTTGTCTGAGCATCAGAATATGCAGTGGAACAGATGGCTATGAGGATAAAATTGAAGCTGTACTCCCAAGCGTCCTTTCACACTTCTGATAGTAAGTAAGTATTTAGTTAGAGGGCCTGTGGCTATGTTTACATTCTCAACTGAATCAAACAATAATAGGAAGTGGGATCACCTTATATAGACCAATGTCTTCACTTAAGATACATATAAGAGAGTTCACGACCATTTTTCATGTGCTATGAATTAGGAGATTGGAAATTTCCCAGCCTCGTTTAAGAGTTCACTTTAGGTTGGGTGCTGTGGCTCATGCCCAGCAAGTTGTGAGGTGAAGTCAGGAGGATCACAAATTCGAGGCCTAGCCTGTGTAACTTAGTGAAACCCTGACTCAAACAAGCAAACAAACAAACAAACAAACAAACAATGGGCTAGGGCTCCAGGCCACTGGTAAGGTACTTGCAAAGTATGTGCAATGTCCTGTGTTCAAACCCCCAAGTATGGGGGCTAAAAAAAAAAGAGTTCACCCTAGCAACTCATTTTCATGACCTTTATAACCTTCAGGAAGGAATGGCAGAGCTTCCCAGAAAAACTGCATCACAAAGAATAAAAGCCATGTGCTCTTCACCGATTTTTCTTTTTTCCATAGTGACCAAACTTTTCACTGTGATTCCAAAAGCTGGGATACCTATGAGTGACCTTTAACAGCTCCCATATCATTCTAGATGGGAGCTGCTTTGATGAAACCCAACAGCTCATTCCAAAACAAATGTAATTTATGGAAAGCGTATGTGCTGTGACTTTTGACCTTCTCAAAGCTTGGTATTTGTGGTATTCCAACCGAGATCCAAGTACGATCTCTCTGTTGCTATTTTCTCATTTGCACGGAGGGCCTGCCAATTGTCCTCTTTGGCAATTTACAGAGAGTCTCTTTATTAGTCTATTACACTTGCCGAGAATCATTGAACTCACAGATGTGATTTGCTTGCAGACCAGAAACTCCCTGGACAGCATCTACAGCTTCTTTGACCTTTAAATGATTCAGTTTCTTTTTCAAGCTGTCAGAATGAAAACCCAGGACATCTTTATTGAGGAGGAAAATAAAACAAGTGTTACTGGCCCTTGGCTCGATTCTCATTTCCTCTGTGGACATAGATACATTGAGAAGTCCTTAAAATACAAGGCAAAAGATCCTCCTAGGAAGATCCAGATAGATAGCCTCTGCAGACAACACTATAAGCTGCATTTGCCATCACATGAGATTAACTTTCTATTAGTGTGTGCTTTCTCAAGGCCCCTTGGCAGGGAAGCAGCACCACCTGCTACAAATAATAGAAGATTTAGGTAGTTGATAGGATTTAGAGCATTTGATAGGCTCTTGAATTTCCATGCATCTCATTTTCTATGTTTTCTCCACCAATTACACTTTTGTTTCCACTATGGTGCTGTAGAAGAAAAATAAGCTAGACTGTCCTGATTTGGAAGGTTTGCATTTCATTATCTATGGATGTCTATACCAACATTAGCAACCCAAATCAGTAATACCTTTTTAAAATATGGAAGGGATATATCCCAGCATTTCTCAGACAGGACTATTCACTGGTGAGTTGAGTTTGGGACAGATCAGGGCACTTTCCCCTTAAACTTCATTATTAAGGGTTTAAATCTTTTCTGTAAGAGTCTCTGTATCATAGCCAAATATACCAATGCTTGTAGTGATCTGGAAAAAATAATAGAAATGACTTTTGTGTATTCTACATTTTAATCCATATCTAACTATATGTGAGGTATTGTGAGGACGGTGACTAAGTATTGTGAGGACTATTACTGCATGTAAGAGGCCCAGCTCTACCACACATTCTGCCAGGATAGCCCAGGAGAATGGAGATCTCTATGGCAGAATACAGGGCTTGGATTTAGCTCAATTGGTAGAATGCCGCTCTGCAGTCTCTGAGGTCCCAAGTTCGATTCCCAGCGCTGCAAAAATGGGAGAAGGATGTGGCAACCCACTTGCCTAGACCACCGATGAAGAAAAAGCTTTCCTGTTCTCTCACCCAGACCTTTGGTGAGGAAAGAATGCTCTCCTGCCTTGACCATCAACAAAGAAAGAACCTGCTCTCCGTCTGATCACCTCCAAAGCAAGAACTGTCTCCTCGTGACTACTGAGACCACCAACATGGGTGTTTGCTCCTGGAAGGCAAAAGCACCTGAGGCTTTTCCTTTCTCCCATCTCTGCCAGCGCCCCAAGGGCTGCAGGAGTCCGCGCCCCTCACCCAAGGGTCCCGAGTGAATTGTGTTTAGTATCTCTGTGTGTGGCGGCACCACCCATCCGAACCTCCAGGCCGGACTGGGAGGCACGCACCCCACAATCTGCCAAAACAATCTGCCATTGAAAACCCTATGAGGGTCGCTATGAGTTAGACATGACTCGGTGGCACCTAACAACAACAACAATGGCAGAATACTATAAAGTGAGTCTTATGCTGCTATATCCTAAAGAAAGATGGTTGGATTTGAGATCTCTCCCCGCATGTAAGGATCAAAGGTGCTTCCCAAAACTCTACTTTTGTGATTAATTCCTACTTTCTGGGATAATGAAGGCAGTTGGGACCATTGTTAGTTGTTGTTAGGTACCACTGAGCTGGGTCTGATTCATAGCAAAACACTACCTGATATTGTGCCATGCCTGGCACTACATCTCTGCTACTCATAGGGTTTTCAGTGGCTGTTTTGGGAGTGAGTGGCTGGGTACTTCTCCCAAGTCTACAACACCCAGCATTCCCAGGCGGTCTCCCATCCAAGGACTAACCAGGCCCACTCTGCTTAGCTTCTGAGATCTGAGGGGTCAGACACCAGGGTGGTATGGCTGTAGGCACAGTTAGGGCCATAGATAAGCCATAAAAGAAAAGTTATGAGAAATGGAATTGCATTTGACTTGGAAGAAATCATGTACTTTGGAAAGAATACCCAATTTATGTCCATTACAGATTATTAGAAATGATTTTCTCTTCCCTGGATTCAACTGTCAGATGAAAGAGATGTAATCAAGAGAAATTTCAAGGTAGTTAAGCAAAGGGCAATTTAGGAATTTAATCTTAAATTACTTGGGCTAATTCATCCAGCAGAAAGTATACCTATAAAACTGTGAGTGATCCTTGGCTTGAACAAATATACTTCCCACAACCAAATCAAAATGCTATCATGGACAAGAATGTATACAGCATAGCTATGTGGGGAAAGATTTCCAATATAGTCAGAAGATTCAATAATTTTTAACAACTGATTTTATTTGCGATTATTTGTAAAAACTTTAACTGTAGGCCACATGGCCTGTTTTGTTTGAGGTTGACTGGAGAAACAGGCAGAGAAGAGACAAATGTTTCTCTGGTAATAAAATTACCTTTTGCTTCAACTCAATCAAAATGCCATTTTGCACCCACATATGACAGATACTATTGTGATAAATTCATTGAACCAATGACCCATGGAGTTGTTGTAGAAATAAAATACTAATGAAAGATTATGTTGTTGTTAGATGCCATCAAGTTGGTATCTGACCCATAGCAACCCTACGTACAACAGATGAAACACTTTGTCAGTACTTTTCTGCTATTCATAGGGTTTTCAATGGCGGATTGATTTTTGGAAGTGGGTTGCTGGGTCCTTCTTCCAAGCCTACAGTATCTGGCATTCCCAGGTAGTCTCCCATCCAAGTCCAACCAGGCCTGGCCCTGCTTAGCTTCCGAGATCTGACATGATTGGATGCCACAGTGCTACAGCTGCAGGCTTAATGAAAGATTATAGTATGAAGTAAAATTGTGGTTTATTTTATCCATTCATGGCATTCAGGACCCAAGGAAGAAATATTAGCTCTTTAACTGAGAAGTATAAAATTCATTGGCATCTGGGTTCCAAAATCTCATGTAATTATCCTGTAGAAAGATCAACTGTAAGTCCTCATTGTAAAAAATCAGAAGGGCTGGGGGCAGAGCTCAGTGGTAGAGTGCTTGCCTAGCATGCATGAAGCCCTGGGTTCAACCCCTACCATCACACACAAAAAAATTAGAAACCAGTCCACAAGTTGTGTGTGTTCCCATGCCAGCTCCCATACCCACAAACAAATAAGAAAGAATACATAATAAGTTACAGAATAATTGTCCTATTGTTGTTAGGTGCCGTCAAGTTGAATACGACTCATAGCAACCCTATGTACAGCAGATCGAAACACTTCCTAATTTTGTGCTAGGCACACAATCTTACTTACGTTTAAGCCCATTGTTGCAGACACTGTGTCAATCCATCTGGTGGAGGGTTTTCCTTTTTTTTTTGCTGACCTGTCACTCTCCCCAACATAATGTCTTTCTCTAGGGATTGGTCTCTCCTGACTACATGTCTGAAATATGTAAAGCATAGTCTAGCCATCTTTGCTTCCAATGAGCACTCTGGTTGCCATTCTTCTAGGACAGATCTGTTGGTTCTTTTGGTAGTCCATGGTATACTGAATAGACATCTCCAGCACCATAATTCAAGTACATCAATTCTTTCCCTGTCTCCCTTGTTCAATGTCCAGCTTTCAAAACCATATGATGCGACTGAAAATACCATGGCATGAGTCAGATGCACCTTCATCTTCAATGTGACATCTTTACTTTTCAATACTCTATGGAGATCTTTTGCCACAGATTTCCCTGGAGCAATGCGTCTTTTGATTTCTTGACTTCTGCTTCCACGTGTGTTGATTATAGAGCCAAGCAAAGCAAATTCTTAGACAACCTCAATCTCTTCTCTGTATTTGACTAAATGGCACTACAATGTTGTGAAAACCAAAGTACAAGGCCCAACCCATCACCCTCTAACTCCATAGGGCTTCTCCTTGGTTCTTGGGGTCTTGGTTCCAGGGTTGCCTAAGCATGGCAACACCATATGTTTGCCTATTACTTCCAGCAAAGAAAATTTCCACCTCCTTTCCTGAGCAGACCTATTCATGACTTCTGCCCTTCCCATTTGAATCAAAGATTGCTCTTGTATTGAAGCAATGTCTTGGGACCCATGATTTGCCTATCTGTGAGCATTCTGTCCTCATCTTTTTACTCAGGAGATTTTAGTTTTAGTTCAATAGAACAGCACTAATTAAAATCTCAACTATCTAAGGAGTAGTGGCCAGAAAGAAAAAACCACAACCCAGGAAGTTACTGTGGTACACACTTGCAGGCCCAGCTCGTGGACAATTGGTGATGTTAATTAAGATTTCACTTTGAGTTCCCCACTCATATTTTTAGTGACACCTTCCTCTTAGCCCAGTTTGATCTTTTCTTTCAGAGACTCTCCCTTGACCTTAACAGCAATCCTGAAAGGCAGGTTTTATTATATCTTTTATGTTTTATTCCTAAGACAGTGAAATAAATTAGCATTGTGTATGACATGGAGTTTGCCAATGAACTAGGATTACTACTCAGGTCTCTATTAGAAAATTCCAAATGGTCCACAAAGGTAAACACCATAACCTTGGAAGTGTGTATCTTTTGTATATGAGGCTTGAGCTAAGTCTCTAGAATTAAGGAGATTATATGTTATTCCTGTAACTCCAGACATCGGTTTGTAACAAGGTATTTCAGCACCTAGTTGTTTGTTGTTGTTGTTAGGTGCTGTTGAGTCGAGTCCGACTCATAGCAACCCTCGTAGGGTTTTCAATGGCTGTTTCGGGATTGCCTTGGGAGTGGGTTGCCACATCCTTCTCCCATTTTGTGGTGCTGAGAATTGAACTCGGGACCTCAGAGACTGAAGAGCAGTGCTCTACCAACTGAGCTAAATCCCAGCTTCAGCACCTAAGGTGATTCTTAATCTTTCCTGAAACACTAGTGCATCTATTCACTTTACTTATTATCAGCCCTCCATGTATGCACCAGTGTAAAGTAAAAGGAGTAAGTACCAATCAGCAAAATCTTAATAGGCCAAATCAGTAAAAAACTGAAGGATTGGAAAAGAAGGAGGCTAAAGGAAGCCCCAGAGCAAGGAAGAGTGCTGTCCATGAGAGCTAATTGGGCAACGCCTTTTCTTAGAGAATGTTTCCAATTGTGAAGTTAGTCAACCAGTGGGTGGACTAGAGGGAAAGCTTCTTATCTGGACAACCTTTGGAATTAAGCCAAAATATTTTAACACAGAAGGAATAATAATACAGTGTGGGTGATGTCACAGAGCGTCCTGAAGAAAGTTGCAAGGATAAAGCTTCCTCCTGAATGCATCCGAAGTACACAGAATTTGTCTCAATGTCAATTCCTTCTGCAGTCAGAAGCTTGACTGCTATGGAAGAATTAGCCCTAATCATGAAGACTCAATACTGGGCCAGTTGTGGTGGCACATGCCTGTGATCCCAGCACTCTGAAGGCTGAGATAGGAAGAGAATGAGTTTGAGGCCATTTTGGGGCCACACAGTGAGATTCTGTCTCAAACAAACAAACAAACCAAAAAAAAAAAAAAAAAACCAAAAAACAAAAAACCATACTCAATGCAGAAAAGGAGATGAAGGATGTGGTGTGTGTGTGTGTGTGTGTGTGTGGTTCCTGATCTGTAAGTTATAGAAGCAGTATTCCAATCTTTTCTCAGTATAAACTAAGTTAAAGGTTGTTTGTGAATAGCCCAAGGCCATTTTCACTGAGATAAGAAGAAAATCAGCTTGCTTTTCTCAAGGTCACTCTCAAACTGTGATTAAAATTTGCCTTATGATTAGTGTAATGGTGATTATTAGATAAAGGAAGGATGGGGGTGGGGAAAATGACCTCAAGTAAAAGGGCTTTGTGTCTGTGGCAGCTCAGCACCAATAAAAATAAAGAGAAATTTATACCAGGAGTGGTGACTAAGGAGAGTCTGCTTGTTAGGAAAAGTCAGAGATAAAAGGATATCTGAGTTAATGTTGGTCAAAACATACAAAAGTTTAGATAGAAGGAATCAGTTTGAGATATGTATTGTACAATATGATGACTGTAGTTAACAAAGTGTTATATTCTTGAAAATTGGCAAGAAATAGATTTTAAGTACTCTTACCACACAAACAATGGTAAGTATGAGAGGTAGTGCTATTCTGCAATGTGTATGTATTTCAAAAACAAGCTGTTACATACAATAAATATATAGAATTTTTACTTTTTGATTAAGAATAAATAAAACCTGAATTTTATTTATAACTGAAAATATACATTGTTTCCAAAGGAACTTAATAGGGTTAAAGCACTATCATCATTGTAGCCCAGAATTTTTCAGGTGATAGTAGTCTTCCACTTTGGAGAGATATATCCCCTGCATTGCAGATGGAAAACAGCCAGAATTCTGAGTTGTTCATCTCAGAGAGACCATTGCTAATGCTGACCAAGCAGCTGGTTGTGGAAGAGAGCTATCATAGCACTTTGTCTGTAGGCTTGGCAACTGAGAATATCATCCAGGAGTTAGGGGATTTAGGGAGAAAATGTAACATCTTTCTAAATATCACAACTAAAGCATGTATATTCATAGGTAACATAATGGCCAGGCTGAAGACCAAGAATTTGGGATTGCCTGATGTTATGGGGCATTTGCTGGGCCTAGGGCAGATCCTGTTATGATCGTGAAAGGACAGACATTCAGCAGAGATGCTAGAGGATGGGATAAGGGTCAAAGAGTGGCAGGACTTTAGTTAATTAGCTGAACAGACAAGAGAATAAGGGAAGAAAAGGAAGAGGAAATACAAAGTTGGGGAATTAAGGAGTGACTGGCAACCCACTCCTAAAAAACAACCAGCCATTGAAAATCCTATGAATAGCAGAGAAGCACTGACAATAGTGTTTTGCCTGTTGTATGTAGTGTCACTATGAGTCTGACTCTGACTCCACAGGACCTAACAACAACAACAAGCATAGTCAACATGTAGATTCAAGAGGCCAAAAATCGCATACCAAAGAGGTTTGGCAGAAATGTAATCAGGCCCCAGATATAAGGCTGGGTTTAAGGATCCACAGAATGGGAGGGCCTAAACATCACATACAATCCTCAGCCAAAGAAAAAACACTTCCGAAGTGCCAGGCACCTGTAGCCATAGCCCTGTGGCATCCGATCCCATCCTGTCAGATCTTGCAAGCTAAGCAGGGTCGGGCCTGGTTAGTACTTGAATGGGAGACCTCCTGGGAACATCAGTGCTGTAGGCTTGGGAGATGGATCTGGCAACCCACTTCCAAAAATCAATCTACCATCGAAAACCCTATGAACAGCAGAGAAGCACTGACAACAGTGTTTTGCCTGTTGTACGCAGGGTCGCTATGAGTAAGATACCAACTCGATGGCACCTAACAACACAACAAGTGCCAGGCACTTTATGACCAGGAATTCATTTAATTCTTCCAATCACCCTGAAAAAGAATTTCCATTATTTCTTTTTACACATACAACACTGAGGCTTAACAAGTTTGATAGACTTATTCAGGATCACATGGGTAACAAATGTAGAGAGAAAAAGACTGAAGGATTTGTCTCATGCCCCACCACAAAAGCAGACTTCATTAGTGAAGGAGATGTTGCAAGCAGAATGAGGGTGAAAGTAGGCCTTCAGGTCTAAACTCAGGAAGTAGGGGAAAACCCAGTCCCTAGTACTAGGGCACAAGTTCAGAGCAGAACTACCTGTAGGAAACACTGGCTGAGTCCCCAGAGATGAGCTTTAGCGCCACTTACTTAGGAGCTCTAAGGAATGATCCACCGCAGAATGCAGCAGCGAGCACTGCACGTGAGGTCAAATCACCTCAGCCCTAGGGACTGGGGAAGGTCACAGACAGGGACATTTGGACAACTGGTAAAGCCCAAATTTCCAACTGTGTCCAGCCAGAAGGTTCATAAAGAGGAGCAGTCAGACAGGGAGAAGCAGAAAATAGGGTGAGAAAAACATCTTTCCCAGAAAATCAAGGCAACAATTCCACAAAAATAACTTTTTCATCTGCAAAGAATTTCCAATGAAAGCAATAAACAAACTTGTTTAATTGGAGATATTTCATACCCGCAGGATAATGGTCTATTCTGGGTATTTGCTAAAAGGACTCTCTACAGTGGTGAAGGAGCAGAGTAGGAAATAACCTAGGAAGAAGTATGGAACAAGAAACTATTGAAGATAAACACTTTTATATTCAAAGTTTTACTGAGCACCAACTCTGTTTCCTGTATGATGATCTAGATCTGCAGAACCAATTACAACATAACTCTGCTCCAAGTGGCTGGCTCCTCTGCATAAAGAAATGGGACACCATATATTCAAACAGCAGAGACTGAGCTCTGTTCTGTGGTGATTGATGGGCAAGGACCTGTTTAGAAATATATACAGATGTAGATTTAATATCTGTGTTAAAAAGAACAGGTGTGCCACAAGTATTTATGATAATAGAAATGATCTGCTGAAGACTGGGACTAAGTAGTCAGCACTTTCTTAAAATTGAAGACTTTAGGGAGGAGTTTCCCAAATTTGTTATAGAGTTGAGCTAAGTAACTCTGAAGCTCTCTTTTAACATTAAGATGTTAAAAGGTTTCATATTATGATTTTTCATTAACCAGTACATAGCATTCACTCCAAAATTATGAGATGAGCAATAATGAAAAATCTATCCAGGAGGATTAAAAATAAACAGTATTAGCTGGGTATAAGGGTGCACACCTGTAATCCCAGCACTCAGGAGGCTGAGGTGGAAGGATCATGAGTTCAAGGCCTGAGCTACACAACAAAGCTCTGCCTCAAGAATAAATAAATAATTATATATATATATATATACATATATATATATATGTATATGTATATATATATATACATATATATGTAAAATAAACAGTATCAGAAAGATTTAATCTTCACATTAATGTCAAAACACTGGAACCTTGTAATTAAAAATAATAATTAGGAGTCATATTTGACATGCCAATATGATTTATCATCCCCATTTGTGTGGTGCCCTCTCTGCCTTTGTTCGCTGTGGTGACTTGTTTTAATTTTCATTTTGTAATTTTGCATATACCCCAAATTAAAAAAAAAAAACAGATGACAACAACAATAACAATTTCCCAAGTCAGACTGGATCATGAATTTTCTAAACAACCATTAAGAAAAACCCAGGATAATGGAAGAGGAAAGTGTTTGAAGAGAGCAAATGTTTCTGGGCCAGTGACTCTCAGGATCCATGATGTCCTGATCCACTGTGACAGCTGGGGGCGCCACTTTCTGAAAGTGAACCAAATTCAGGTCTTGAGTATCTGGGCCTGGGAGGGTCTTACCAGGTTCTTATCATAACTTGCTATTCCAGATATGTTATTTATAATTTTGCAAGTCAAATGATACCTTTGCCTTAATCATTGAAATCTGATGTTAGGAGGCAGAAGGGTTTCTGTTTGAATCTATGCTCCATCCTCTAGCTATGCAAACTCAGCCTCCTTATTTTGCCTGGTCCTACTTTGCTCCTTTTTCCTTTAAAAATGGTAATTATGAAAATTAAATCAGATTGTGTTGTAAAATAACAGGCACGCCTTCCATGTTTATCATTTTCACCTGAAGCATAAGCACTAGAATAAAACAGAAACTTCTACCTTGGCTGATTTGAAGCAGCCAGAGTGACAATGGTAGGCGAAGCCATTGGGCAGAGCCACTTAAAAGTAAGTGTTTTGATGTGGCCATATTTCAAGGATCAAAATGTGAAATAATTAGTCTCTTTTACACTCTGTACATATAACAGAATGTCCTTGGCCCTAACTCTTCTTGACTTTCCTTTTCCCTCCTGCCAGCCCATCCCAGCATACCTTCCCTCACCCCTGCTGGGTCACTGGCCACAGAGATTGGGTTCATCAGAAGGGTGCGGTCCAGGGGTGTAATGCAGATGTGTGAAACCTGAAAGTTGAGTATCACTGGTCCAAAAACCATGGCAGAAGCAGGTCAGGGCTGATACAAATAGCCAGAACTACCTTTGATACTGGGCTGGGGTTTAGCTCAGTTGGTAGAGTGCTTGCTGTGCATACTTTGAGGCCTTGAGTTCCATCTCCAGCATCACAAAAACAGAAGAAGGTCCTGGCAGCCCACTCCCCAAACAGCCATTGAAAACCCTATGAATAGCAGAGAAACACTGACATAGTGCCAGGCATAGCACAGCATCCAAGAGTGTTTCATTCTGTTGTATATAGGGTCTCTATGAGTTAGACCCAACAGGAGAGCACCTAACAATCACCTTTCATATTACAACTGTATTTTTGCCTTCTCCATTACAAAACTGTGATTGCTTTATATTTTCTTAACTCTGAAAACAAAGCATGTGTCCATTGAAATTGAGCCATTTGGGATATTACTGTGAGTTTAGTTATTAAACCACTCATATGCTTTATATCAGAGTTTTCCTGCTCTCTAAAGTCGAGGTAATAAAAATTGTCTCCATTTAATTTGTGTTCCCTATGTGCCAGGTACCCTATCAAAAGAAATTAAGTAATATCTAAGAGATTGCTACTTTTCAAGGCTGGTCTAAAGGAGGCAGAAGGAAGTTAAGTAACTTGGAAAGGTCACACTGCTAATAAGTAGCAAATTCAAGCTCTACCCGCCAGTTTGTGGGTTTTCAGAACTCTGAGGATATTGTCCCTAGCTTCGCCTAAGGGATTAGGATTATTCCAAGGCTTACTGGTTAAACCCATGACCATGTATCTATACAATCTTAGAATTTCCCCCCACACAAGCTGCATTCTTTCTACCTGGGTAATTTCTACTATTGAAATGGAAACCTGCAGGCATGGGATTTACCCAGTGTTATTTACTCCTTCCTATCAGTCAAGACTGCAACGAGAATGGAAACAGTGAGTAGAAGAACATTAAGAGTTAGAAAGCCTGTTTCTTTTGTACCTAACCAGACTCCAATGCTCAGGAAGTATTACTTAATGAAGTTGCCTTTCAGCAGCTGCTTTTATAAAACACTTTATATTACTTCCGTCCGTATTTTTCATTATGAAGATATAATTAATTCTAAATTGATGGATGCATGTTTCATCACACGGTTTCAAGTTCTTAACGTCCCTTTGTTGTCATTTCATAACAAGGGAAGAGTGACAAAGATATACAAGACGGTTTTATGAATTCCTATTTCCACAGGAAATTAAAGATTCACCTCTTCCACATTGTTCCACGTCAATAAGTAACACTGAGCTGTCTAAGTCATCATCCTTTTTAGTCTTTCTCTGAAGGTTACTTCCCTTAACGGATCTATAAACAGTACTTGCGTTCTTCATCTGTTTGGTTCGGCACTCCCCAGAGATGATATGAAGGAGAAAAGCTATTCCCAGCCATAGACGGTGCAGCCATACAGCATGACTACCGAGCCCAAGGAAGCATGATTAAGATGCCTGTTGGCAGCATTCACACAAAATGAACGAGCTTCAGAGAGCAGGCAAGCAGTTAGCTCCAGCTTGGATCACTTTGTAATCTACTACAGGATCTTACCTTAGGTAAAGACAAGGACGCTCAGATCCACAGCTCTTGTCCTCATCATGTGGTCAGGGCACTGCAGCAGACACAGCTCAGGACTCTTTTCTCTTTGCCAGTCCAGCTCATTGTCCGAAGCTGTCAGCACCTACCACCATGGAGATGAGAAACCACACAGGAGAATCCCCGTCTTCTTTGCCTTTCCGGACACATTCACGACAGACAAAGGCCACTGAGCTCTCAGCGTTGCTCTAGTGAATCAGGACTTTCTTTAACTGGTTCCCATGCCTACTCCTGGTAGATAGGCTTGCCAGAGGTGGCAGAGGGAAAGTGAGTGAGGAGGAGAAATACCCATTTACATCTTTGCCTTGTAATCACACCTCTGAGCCTATTAAATAACAAGAATCTCCCTCAAAGCACTAAGTGGCCCCAAATTGCTCCTGTTCATACAGAAAGCTGAACTTTCTCTTACTGACACCCCTGGATCTTGTACAATGTCATCCAAGTATGCTATTCTTAGATGTAACTGCTCTAGGATTGTCACAGGAAAGCGTTTTCTGTACAAACACACACCCTGTCTGACTGTGTAATCCTAAACCCCAAGACAAACAACCTGTTGCCCAACATCATTTCATTTGGGTTCCAAGGAAGTGTGCACCCCTAGGAAGGGTTACTGACAACCTAAGTACTGGCTCCAAGGACAAAGTTTAGATGTTTCCCAAGAAGCTGGTTTCATTTTGTGGCTTCTTTGCTTCTTTCCCCTAAGTTTAAGAGAGGGAATGCATTTCCTATTTGGTATCCACCTTTTTATTCCTTGGGACAGCTTATAATTTGGAATGAATTGGCCATAAAAATGTTGACATTTTTCAAGAACATAAGTGAATGCTGATGCCTTTTACTGAGATAATATAACTGGGAGCAGGAGTTTTGGAATAGGAGACTGAATTGTTGTTCTTGTTTTTAGGTGCAGTCCAGTTGGTATCTGACTCATAGCTACCCTGCTTACAACAAGTGAAACACTATTGTCAGTGCTTCTCTGCTATTTATAGGGTTTATAATGGTGGAATGATTTTTGGGAGTGGGTTGTCAGGTCTGTCTCCCAAGCCTACAGCACCTGGTGTTCCCAGGTGGTCTCCCACCCAAGTACTAATCAGGCCCAACTCTGCTTAATTTATGAGATCTGATGGAATTATATACCACAGGGCTACAGCTGCAGGCAGGGAGACTGGATAGTTGGTTTTTATGGTGGTAAGTTGGATTTGCTCTTCAACCAAATGAAGATGACAAGTAGGGAACACTATAGCCTGAAGTTCAGGGGAGAGATGCAGAATGGAGATAAGAAGATCGGAGGTGGTTGGTGAATATAGAGTATTTGAAGCTAAGAGGATGGATGAGACCACACAAGAATTTAGAGAACTTAGAAAAAAGTTCCAATGACTAAGGCCTGGGCATCCTAATTTGAAGTTGGCAGGGGGATGAGGAAGCTCCAACACAGGAGATGGGGAGAGCTGCATGAACTGGAAGGGCAACCATGAGATGTGGCATAAAGTGAAGACAATGTGACAGGAGGAAGGGAGTGACCGTGGGTGTCAGGTACCAATGAGGGCTCAAGGTATGGACGAGGAATTGACCTTTGGATTTGGCAGTGTGGTGTCCATGGTGACCTTGATGGAAGAGGTCACAAGAGAATATTGGAGGAGGAACTAGTGGATGCAAGATGGGAGGAAGAGGAGCAAATAGACATTATCCTTTCGGAAAACTCTTCTGTTGAATGGAGCAGAAAAATGCAGTGCTGGGAAGCAAGGTGTGGGCATCAACAAGGGGTGATTCCTCAGGGAAATGTGCATTTTCTTTTTTCATTTTAATGTGAAAAAGGTTACAATCAGTCATATAAGATGTTGACAACTGTTTAATCCTTTATTTTATTGGCTGAACCCAGGGCCTTGCATGCATTAGGCAAACACTCTCTATGGCTGAGCATGCTCCCTCCAGCCCTTGTTTTATTTTTTATTTTGAGACAGTGTCTCATTAAACTTCACAGGATGCCTCCAACCATGAACTCACAATCTTCCTGCCTTAGCCTCCCAAGTCACTGGGATTATAGGCCTATGTACTCCTGTACCTCATTTCTATTAAAAATAAGTACTTGGGGTAAATATGAAGAAAATGTCCTCTTTAGCCCCACACTTCATTGTAAAGTCATGGTGCAAAAGTGCAACAGTCACTGGATTCTCTTTGGGAGAGTGATATTATTAACTACTGGTTTCAAATAATTGTAGGAAAAATAAATAGTTCCACAGCAATTCTCTATCACTTTCTGTCTTGTTTTTCTCTCTGTTAAATAAAAGACTTGGCTAAATTTCTTCTTAAATAAATATTGACTGCTTTAATAACTGTAGAAAAACATAAACCACAGAAAGTATAAATCCCATAAAAAAGTTTTTGTTGTTATTGCTAGGTGTCCTCAAGTCAGTGTACGACTCATAGTGACCTTGCGTACAACAGGTGAAAATACTAGTGTTAGTGCTTCCCTGCTATTCATAGGGTTTTCAATGGCTAATTGTGTTTTGGGACTGCGTTGCCGGGTCCTTCTCTCAAGCCTACAGCACCTCGTGTTCCCAGGTGGTCTCCCATCCATATACTAACCAGGCCTGACCCTGCTTAGCTTTTGAGATCTGACATGATCGGATGCCACAGTGGTATGGCTGCAGACTGATAAAGTTTTTAGTAAACTTTATAAAACTTTATAGTAAACTTTATAAAGTTTTTAGTAAACTTTAGTAAATTAATTAAAATAAGCCTAACATTAATTCACGAATCAATCATAACCTCCTACTAAACTAATTATTCATCTAGAATATGGCTGTCTATACAACTGATGCTTAGTACTGATCTTGTGTGTAGAGGGGGAAGAATAACTGAATAAATAACATGGTGTTAAAGAGATCCAAGACTATGACCTTAAGAGTGACATTATTATTAAGACTAGGTTGTAAGTCTGAGCAGCTGGGATTTAGCTCAGTTGTTAGAGCACTGCTCTGCAGTTTCTGAGATCCTGAGTTCGATTCCCAGCCCCACAAAAATGAGAAAAGGACATGGCAATCCACTCCCAAGGCAATCCCGCAAACAATCAGCCATTGTAAACCCTATAAGGGTTGCTATGAGTCAGACATGACTCCATGGCACCTAACAACAATAACAACACGTTGTAAGTCTGAGTCATTTATAAGCCATAAGAAAAATATGGGTTGGGATTTAGCTCAATTGGTAGAGTGCTGCACTGCAGTCGCTGAGGTCCAGAGTTCAATTCCCAGCACCCCACAAATGGGAGAAGGGCCTGGCAATCCACTCCCAAGGCAATCCTAAAACAGTCAGCCATTGAAAACCCTCTGAGGGTCGCTATGAGTTGGATACCGACTCGATGGCACCTAACAACAACAAGAAAAAGGTGGAACAGAAGATATATAAATGAGATCTATTTAGTTTGATAAGTTGTTATATAAATAATTGATAATGATATGATTTTTAGATAGAGTTTGCAAGCATTATTGAAGAAGTGCCTAAGTTCCCCTTGGCAGAAGGGCATTTTAAATGAACAGAACATCTTAGAATTGATCTGCTCAATGTTGACATTGTATGCCAAATAATTCTTTGTTAAGTGAAGATATCCTTGGCCAACAGGATGTTGAGCAGCAGCACTCTAAACTCTTCCCACTTGTTGTTGTTAGGTGCCGTCGAGTAGGTATCGGACTCATAGCGACCCTCATAGGGTTTTCAATGGCTGACTGTTTCGGGATTGCCTTGGGAGTGGGTTGCCAGGTCCTTCTCCCACTTTTGCGGTACTGGGAATTGAACTCAGGACCTCAGAGACTGCAGTGCAGCGCTCTACCAACTGAGCCAAATCCCAGCCCTCCCTCTTCCCACTAGATGTTATTGTAATCTTAGTCCCCACTCATGACATCTAAAACATTGTCTCATGTCTCGTGGTGAGCAAAGTTGATCCAGGCTGAGTATCAACACCCTAGACTCAAAGGACCAGCCAGGCATGTTTTAATCTTGGTTCGTAGGATTTGTAATAGAATATAGACTTATAAAATGTACAAATGTCATTTCTTTCATAAAGTACAATATGGTAGAGTCTTTAAAGAGGAGGGTACATATTGTAAAATGTGTACTGAGGAAAACAATGTTTGTAACATTGACTTTACTAGGGTTCCATGGCCAAGCTTAGGAAAATATATGTTCATAAATGAAAGTTGGATGTCAGAGAAAACAAGGAGACAAAAATCACATTTCCATGGAGGGATTAGTACAAACCTTTGTTTTTCTGAGAATCATATAAGATTGTTATGTGACTAAATTTTCCTCCTGCTTTCTTCAAAGTCAAAGGAAACACAATGGTGAAGTATTGGGACAGGATGTCACTGTGTCCCTTAGAATCCTGTCATTACCTACTTTACCCATTCTGAGCCTCAATCCCCTAATCTGTAAAAGGGAGATAATACAAATATCTATCTCATATACCTCTTACCAGCTGTGAATAAATTAATACTTACAAAGCACTTAAAAGAGCAACAGACAAAAATAAATACCACCTAAGTATTTATGAAACTGATTTGTTAGGGAGAATATGAAGAGAAATGGTTGTAGGTGGGTGGATGGGAATGAAATTTTCTGGTAAGTGAAAAGGCACATGGAAAATGGAAAAATACTGAAAGCATTCATATGACAGCAGAAATGGCCAGAGATGTATTAGGTAAGTTGAAAAGTGTGCAAATGAAGCACATTGGTCTTGGAGAAATTGTACCAACTCTCCTTCTGGAAGCATATGATAATCGAAGTGATTCAGTAAATTAATTTTAAATAGAAAACTAGAATCCTTGTCTGACTTTTATTTGGTGCCATGTAGACACTAGGTAATGAATAGAAATTTTAATTTTTGCAGATTTTCCATAGCCAGTAAAAATGAAATTGTCTTGTACGACCTCAGGCTGTGCTGAAGCCAGGCCTCTCTACTGACCTAAACAAACTGCACAGGTGCAATTTTTGCCGACACGAGGGCTTCCTGTTATTCTATCTGCCTGGCTACCATAAGATATGAAGGAAGTGTTTGAAGTCCTCACTAGTAAACAGGGTGTTCCTCCTGAAAGACTTTCCCACTGCTCAGGATTTTGAAGTTATGAGAACCTTCCTGATACCTTTTCCTTTCTTTGGCCAAATTGTGCTGACATGAAGAAGTAGATTTTCCTAACAGATTTCACAATCTGAAATCTTAAATAAAATCGGCACTAAATTGGTTAATATATAGGTCCCCTAAAAGTAGTGACAATCATTTCATTTTTGAACTGGATAGTGAAGCATCATAGCAGTTTCTGTTTGGATCTTTCATTTTCTGAATTTGAATGAATTATTATTTTTTCAGCTGGTTGCTGTACCTCACTCCCAAATACACACATTACCAGTCAAAGACCCTCTGGGAATTGCCAAAATGACTGAGTGGAGCGACATCATGGAAAGAGTTCAACTCGTACTGTGACTCCACAGAAGGGCCTTAACACAGCCACAGTTTATTGCCTATGTCCCTCTACAATGTCCTCTCCAAATAACTCTCAGTCTCTGTTTGATCATTTTCATGGACCAGCACCTCACTGATCCCCACACATTCTGCTCCTATTTTGTGATGACTCCACAAAACCAAAGAGGAAGTCCTTCCTTAAACTCAGATAAAAATGTGCCTCCCTGTCGCTTTCATAAGATTTTCCTGTCCTCACCCTGTCCCCTGAAGTTCTGCAAAACAAGTCTTGTACTACTTCCAACAGCCAGTTCTCCAGATAAATCCCTATAAGGCCTTTCCAGTCACTTCTTACCTTCTGATTCACTGCTTGGGGTCAAAAACATCCCAAGTTTCCCATTATTGCCAGTATCAATAGGGATTATTCCATCTCTTTTATTATTTTTATTATATTACTGGATGGGTGGAGCCCAGGGCCTCACACATACTAGGCAAGTGCTCTACCTCTGGGCTGCACCCCCAGTCCATTTTGCATTTTTTATTTTGAGACAGTGTCTCACTAAATTGCGCAGACTTGAGATCCTCTTGCCTCAGTCTCTCCAGTCCCTGGGATTACAAGCATGTACCTTGGTGCCTGGAAATCTATCACTTTTAATAGAGAAAAGGGTACCAACCAATGTTGTAATTCAGAGTTGCCAGTATAACAGGTGTCAATCAAAGCTGTTGGTCATACAGTCAACTCATTTATATGCAGGAGAGTACTCATATTTTTTTCCTGATTCTTGGGATTGACTCAGGGACTTGAGCATTCTAGGAAAGTGTTCTATCAGTGAGCTACACTCCTAGCCCTCTGCTGGTAAGTTTCAACAACTGGCTCTCTTAGAAGAAGAAGGCTGATTTATAAAGTTCTGAGTTTTAATCAAGTAAACATTCCAGCCGTGGCTGATTGCAAGTTACTGATATAAGGTCTCAAGCAGAGTTGCATGTCATGTCTTAGAGTTTGTCCAATGCTCTGACTGTTCCAGGAATGTCTCTTTTAAGATACAATATTCTAATTCATAACTATTGGGATGTGTTTGACCAGCCCAGCATCAGTCCAGATTCCACTCAAAATTCTCCTTCAAAGCTACTATGAATGAGGGAGGTAAATGAAGTCACAAAGAAAGCCTCTAGTTTCTAATATTTGAGTCAGAAAAAAATGCTTTGTTCTCAGTGCTAGAAATAAAATTGGGCAAAATCAATGTATCAGTGTGGTTTCTCTCTAAATTGTATATACCTCAAAGCAATTGTTCAATACCCCTCAGCCATAATGAGAGCTTTGTTTTTAATGGAAAAGAAAAAAATATCTGAATTTAAAAAGACCTGAATTAAATAACAAGAGGCTGTCTTGTTAATAGCAATACTGTGAAATGATTTATCTTAAAGTCTTAAAATGTTTTCATATAATTCAGTAAGTACATAAGTCTTTATCATGGGTTAAAGGCACTCTATAAATATTTAACTTAAAACTGTACTAATGACTGAGCTATTTTCCTGTTTAGTCTTTTCCACTCTTGGAGAGGCTCCTAATTTCTTAAAAGCCATGTTCTCCAGTGAATCTACTCTACAGTAGTTACTTGTTGAGTCACATCTTGCCAAGAGTTTCATTTATACCCGTCATTCATATTGAATAAAACTGGTGCACACAAATTGTGTTAGCACTGAACAGGAGCTAGCAGAAAAAATAATCACATTTACTTGGCTCTGTCTTGGGATTTGAGATGGGAGAGGTATGAGAAAGGGTTGAAGTGGTGAGCTACCACTAGTAAATCACAGTAAAGCCTTTGGGTTAGTCTAAGGGAGTATGAAAAGGCTTTGATGGGGAGTCTAACACAATATGATGAACATGAAGATAAATTAAAGATTAATCCTTAACTGGTATCAAGAGGTCAAAGTAGACCCTTAATTGGTATTTGTCAAATTCAAGGACTTAATCAATGTTTTGAGGTCTCCAAGTCCTTAAATCCTTTTATTCTTTAAGATACTTGTTTTTAAGTTTTAATTATGTTGTTAATTAGGTTAATTATGTTAGTTATGGGTCTATTTGGACCCCAAGATACCAGTTATTAAAGATGCTGGTTCTGGGGGTGAGAATGGACTGAGCAGACAAGAGACAGCATAATCTCAGAAGTAAAGAAAAGGGAAGAAAAAAATTCAAGAGATACTTGGGAGATGGAACCTAAAATAATCAGAGATTCTGTAGGGAGGGAAAGTGGAAGGGAAAGGAAATGGAAGAGCAGGGAGAGTGGATGATGGGAAAGTCAAGAATGATTTCAAGGAAAGAATGGACACACATTTAGATCTATAAGCTAAGTGCCAAGAAGTCCATGACAAGATTTTCCTGTTAAGTAGGAAGGGATAGCTGGGCACAGTGGTACATACCTGTAATCCAGGGACTTGGGAGGCAGAGGCAGGAGGATCTCAAGTTTGAGACCAGAGGCAGTCTACATAATTTAGCGATACCCTGTCTCAAAAAGTGAAAAAAAATGGGATGGAGGTGCAGCTCAGTGGTCCAGCACTTGCAAAATATGCAAGCATGAGGCCCTGGGTTCAACCCCCAGTACTGAAAAAAAAAAAAAAGTAGGAAGGAGTAGCGAGCAGAGGAGACCGGAGTATAGATTTAAAGAGAAGGAAAAATATTTGACATATTCACTGCAGAAAAACTGAAAGCTATATCATACAGGGCTGTTTTGAGGGCCTGTTCTTCGTCATGCTTCTTTAAGTATCTAACAGAATATGTGTATTAGGAAACAAAGTCCAGGTGCTCCTTTTCCATCATGATCTACTCCCATTTTTACTGAAACTCCCCAGACAAACACTTTGACTTAAGAACTTTAATAAGGAAAGTCATTCCATTCTTGGTTTCCAGTTTGACCACTAAATGGCCTTTGCAACAAAACAGTGAAATTCCCACAAAATATTTGCTCCAAAAATGTCTGCTAGAGACATCTCTGTACAAACCCTTGACATCAGCAAGGAGACAGGAGTGCACAAGGAGTGCAATTGACACTGTCCTTTATGGGGAACTCTGTAATTTAGTCAAGGAACAAACCCCCAGTGAGGTCATGTCTCACTTGAGATTGAATGGCTAGGTATATTTGTGATCATAAGCGCAAAAAATGCATATAAAATGCCCAGGAATTTTTCCTTTATTCAAAAATTAAACATGTGCTCATCATGTCTGTAAAATGAGCATTTCACTGTGAAGGATAGTTTCTTTGTTAGGATAATCTACCTCTTTGGTTAGCCAGGCCATGTAGCTTTCTGTATTTCTGGAATATCATAATATAAATGTAGATTTGTCTATGCTTCAAAAAGTAAAGCTTGTCTGAATAACTTGATCAAGTTATTAACTGTAATCTGCTCGACAGTAGAAGCCATTGAGAATTCTGATGTAACCTTGTGGCATATGATCCCATCAGATCTCAGAAGCTAAGCAGGGTCGGGCCTGGTTAGTACTTGGATGGGAGAAAACCTGGGAACACCAGGTGCTGTAGGCTTGGGAGATGGACCCAGCAACCCACTCCCAAAAATCAATCTGCCATTGAAAACCTTATGAACAGCAGTGAAGCACTGACAATAGTGTTTCCCCTGTTGTATGCAGGGTTGCTATGAGTCGGATACTGACTCGAAGGCACCTAATAACAACAACAACAAACACATTCCTGATTATCTAATACCAAATCATGCTAGTTCTGAGATTTAATTTACAATACAGTTGAAGGTTGCCACCACCAGCATTATGAAAATAGTATGTCAGTTCTCCATACCACTTAATTCATGTATTTCCTTTTAGTACTACTTATGTGATACTTAAAATCTGAAACATTAGCTTAGCAGTAGTTTCTAAATCATGGGTCTAAATGCTGTGTTTTTACATCAAATGTACAAGATTGTTTATTTGGAAATATAAACACTTATTTTCATGTAATAATAATAACAGCTATTACTTATTGAATAAGCACTACCTATTAGAACTTGCGGGAGAAGGACCTGGCAACCCACTCCCAAAAAACAACCAGTCATTGAAAACCCTGTGAATAGCAGAGAAGCACCGACAATAGTGTTTCGCCTAGAGTTGGACACCAACTCAACAACAACAACAACAATTAGAACTTGGGTAACTGTTTTACAGAAATTATTTGTTTTAATTCTTAATTAACCTTATAGGATGGGTACTAAGGTCATGACAGCAATTTTAAATAAGCAAAATGAGACAAACATGTTAACATGCTATACCAAAGTCATAAATAGAAAAAGAGTTACAGGGAGGATTTGAATGGAAAAACCATCTAAAATATCAGAGATCCCATAATTCTCAGTTAATAAAGGAAAATAGACCTTCTTAAGAAATAGAGACAGTTAAACCTTCCACAGGTGTATGTCATACTACTTCTGAGTTGTTCCACAATGCAAACAGCCACCCAAACTAGATTGTGGGCATGAGACTCACAGAAATGAAATTTTTGCTCTGGTATCTAGAAAGGAGACTAACATAAATGCCAAGGTAGATGAGAACTGAGCTAGGTCAAAGGAATCTGGATCCAAGTCTAAGCCAATTCCAATGATTTCTCTGCCTTTCAAAATTATCAGTGCCACATTTCATATTCAGTGGCCTTAAATGATTTTCTAACAACAAAATGATTTTCTTACTTGGGCAGGGTTTATTTTGCCACTTAATGGTTTCTGTATGGGGATCCTAATAAAGACTATGAAAATAAACAAAGATCATTTACATCCAAACAAGCAGAGATTATATATTCAGAGCTTGCTATAGCAAGGAAGCTAGGTACCATTGCTTTCATTTGGCAGAGGCATGGGAAAGCTTTCTAGTGAGAAAATGAGAGCTCTTCAGGTATGCTGGGATCAGAAGCTGTCAACACAGGAGGCTGAAGTTGAGCTAACCAGAAGCAGGTTATCTTGTGTACTTGGTTTAGGAAGCATAATTTATTTCTCTAGTTGGTTCTGAGTTGTAAGCAGGGGCAAAACTTAGAGAAGCTGCCAGTCATTGACCATATTGGAACCATTTAGGGCCAACAGGAACTAAGACTGTGGTTGGACTTCTCAGGCTGGTTGCTGTGAAAATTATGGTCAGAGTTGTATCGTCATACAAGGTCTGGCTATTGTCCATTTGTACATTCAGCCTGTCATGGTAAACACCACAATACAATGCTAAATGAAGTATAGAGCAGGAAATTTACACAAATATGCCTCTGAAACTATAGTCTCCATAACAATATTTATTAATTATGCACAAATAAAACAAAACAATAAATAAATTACTCAAAAGCTCCATATTAAGATGAGTCAAAAATATATTTCATTACTTGTGGAGTTTTTTTTTTGTTGTTGTTGTTATTGTATTTTGCTTTTTTTCCCCCAGGCAGCTTAGTATTCCTAGCAATCTAATTATCTAGGAGCCAATATATCAAAACCTGATTGACTTAATTATAATTAAATCTTTCTGATTTTAATGAAACCTGTTATAACAAATGCTCAGTGATGTTGGTTTTCTATGGACCAAATCTAAGGCCCTGCAATATGGAATTTAAAGAACAATGGTTCTGCTTTTACCCAGGATTTTAAACTATAGCATGACAGTTATACCATATTCTTGGAAGTATGGCTTGTTTACACTGCATTTACTATCAGCGTGCTTACATATAATGGTTCAAAATAGTTTCATACCTGTGGTATATAGTGGCATGGTAAATTTCAGCATCATCAAATCTATCAACTCAAATGTTTTTTCATTACAGAAACTTGGGTAAATGTATTTCACAATTTCACCCACCTTTTCTGGTAGCTCTATTTCTCTGATGTATTTTCTATCTGACTAATAAATAGATATAATGAATCATGGTGATAATTTAAATATTTTACCAGTCCATCCTTTCAATCTAAGTGGTGTCTGCATAAAAAAATACATACCTTTACTAACTGTTAACAACTCAAATTCTTTCAACTTCTGCAACTTTCTCAAATTTACAACACTGGCTAATCAATGTCTCCTTAGCATGTAGATGTTTTCTTTCATAGAAAGATTCAACTGATACTCTCACTTTTCCAACCTCCCCTTACTCTTCTCTGCTTGAAAGTAGTGCTACTGCTGCCATGAAAATAAAGACTGAAAGATAGCCTTGTCCAAAAGACTTGAATCAGTTATTCCATGCAGACACTCCTAGAAGGGTACTTTTATTTTCATTTTGATTTTTTCCAAAACCTTAAGTAAATGCAAATGTTACTACTGTTATTTCTCTTTAGGCTAGGAAGTCTGGAAAATATAGAGGGAGCTTCAGAACACAGGGCTGCCTGGACACAAGAGAAGTTATGGAAGAAAATCTGAGTCATGAACTCTTGCGTCAATACCCAAATTTCAATTTTCTCCCTGTTTATAACTACTTCTGAGAATGCTTCATATCGCCCACCTCTCTCCAAATCTATGGTTGAATGTTCCTTTTATTTTTCCTTTTATTTGGTCTTCCTCTTTGTAAAACATGTCCTTCCATTTTGTTTATTGTTAGTACTAAGAAGGCTTAATGACACCTGATCAAATTCCATGATTTGTGGGAAATTACAGAAGAAACATCAGTCTTGACTCTTTGAAAATACAGAGGACTCAACTGGTAAGTAGAAAAATAAATGTTTCCATCTATCATTATCTTACTACCCCATGATGGCCAAAATACACTGAAAGCACAATAAGAGAAAGAATTATTTAAAAAACGAAGTCAAAATCATTCTTCATTTCAACTCATTTCTAAGGGACCATGGAGTCTCCTGGTCATCAATACCTATTATGGGTTGGTTGAATTAGTTCCCTCCCCTCATCCCCAAAAAAGAGATTTTTAAGTCCTAACCTCTGGTACCTATGAATATGGCCTTATTTGGAAATAGACTGTGCACATGCTGACAGGTTAAGACAAGAATGGGCCCCAATCCAGCATGAGTTATGTCCTTATAAGGAGAAGGAAATCTAGACATAGACACCCACAGGGTTAAAGGCCATGTGGAGATGGAGGCTGAGGCTGGAATTAGGCCCACACAGGCCAGCAAATGACTGGGACCACCAGAAGCAGCTACAGGTGAGAGAACTTTCTCCTCTAGAGGTTTCAGGAGGAGCACAGGCCCTGCCCACACTCCAATTCAGACTTCTGGCCTCCTGAAGGGTCAGAGAATAAATGTAGATTGTTTAAAGCCACCCAGTTTGAGGTTCTTCATTACAGCAAGTTTAGGAAACTAATGTAGCATCCATACTTGCATATGAAAGGTTAATTTACACCTTCTAGGTTTCCTTCCCTCTCTTCCTTTCTGAGGAATTTTTTGTTTCTTACTACCTACCTTTCAAGCCTTTGCAAATTGATGGATGTCATAGTTAATTTTATGACACCTTGACTGAGCTGAGGGAAGCCCAGCAGGATTTCTGGGTATGTTCTGTGAGAGTGTTTCAGGGAAACTATTAACATTTGAATTGGTAGACTGAGTAAAGAAGATCACCCTCACTGATGTAGGTGGGCATCATCTAACCTAACAAGGGTCCAGACAGAACAGAGAAATGGAGGAAAGGACTTGTTCTCTCGCCTGTTGTTTGGACACCCACCTTCTCCTGCCCTTCCACATCAGAGCTCCCAGTCCCCAGGCTTCCAGACCCTGGAGCTTGTACAAGTGGCCCTACTTAAGGCTTCAGACTCAGTCTAAAAAGTTGCACCATTGCTCTCTCTGGGTTTCATGTCTTTGAATCAGACTGAGTTATACCACATGCTTTTCTAGTTCTCCAGCTATAAATGGCATATTATGGGAAGTCTTGGCCATTATAATTGCCTAAACAAATTCCTAATAAATCTCCTCTTATTTATGTATCTATCTATCCCGTTGGTTTTGTTTCTGTAGAAAACCTAGACTTAACAATGGACTAGTAAATATTTCAGTGATTTCCAACCATAAGTTGCCTGTTGACATAAATTGTGTTTGTCTTTGAGAAATGCCATTAAACGTATATTAAGCTTATACTTAGGTCCCAATATATGTCCTCAGGCAGTTACAGAAGACCTCTCTGCTTGGCTACCATGAGATGAACACCTCTATTCCATCACATCCTTCTGCTACAATGTCTGCCTCACCATAAGCTCAAAAACAATGGGTCCAGCCAACCATGCACTGTGACCTCTGAAAACGAAGCCATACTTGTGAAACTACATAAAGCCCTGCCATCTCTGCTCCTACCTCTGGGCCTGACTGGCAGAGGCATTGTAGAAGAGCTGTGATTTTCAGCCCCTAGCCTGATGCTATCCCATCCCCCTACTGGTTACTGCAAAACATCACCATTTTCTTCAAGCTACCAAGTTCCTTTCAACTCATTCCCAGCAAGTGGCCTCTGCTGCTACTTCATAGGATAGACTCACTCATCTTTCAGCTCTTTCCAGATTAAATAAACAAATAAAAACAGTGGTGTATCAATAATAATAACAATAAAGGAGGTTATAGAAATCTTAAAGTGTTGCTCTTTGACATTCTATATCTACAGATCACTGGATACATGTTTCCGGGTGTGTAAATAGCTTAATCTATAATTCTGAATACGTAGGCTAAAGCTAAAACACCTTATTTAAAAGATGGTAGTTTAATCCTAGATAGAACATAAGACCCATAAAATAATAAAAAATTAAGAGTTTGCTAGGGTTCATCTCGATAAGCTTTTAAGTAGGTGTTTTAGAATTGTTATGGTACCATTGATTCATGACCAACTCATAACAACCCTTGCAGGCTTTTCAATGGCTGATTGATTGTTTTTGGGATCTCTTTGAGAGTGGATTTCCATGTCTTTCTCCCATTTTTGTAGAGCTAGGGATTGAACCCAGGTCTTCAGGCAGTACAGAAGAGCACTCTTCCTCCTGAGCTAAATCCCAGCCCCGGAGTACACGGTTCCAGCATATTATGATTTTTCTATTTTCAGTCAGGGTCTCACTAAGTCACACAGGATCTCTTTGGTCTTGAACTCTAAATCCTCCTGCCTCAGCTTTCTATGTCTCTGAGATTACAGATGCATGCCACTGCATCAAGTTGAATTTTTTAATACAACACATTTCCTAAGGAATATTTCTACCAATTGAAATAAACAAGATAAATGGCACCTCCATTTTTCAGGCACTTTAACAGTAAAGTTATGCAGTATTCAATATATTTTCAGTCACCTGGGTAGAAAAGGATGACAGAATACCAGCCTGGTAAGTCAAAGTGTAGCTATGGGCTTTGAAATGTCAGTCATACGAACATATTAAATGCACCCAGTAAGCGTGAGACATAGTCTGTACATAAGCCTGTGTGCCTGAATGAGGTCCATAATTGAGACCAGGAAAGAAAGGTACCTGAGAAAATAAAGTCTAAGTGTTTCCTCGACCTCAATTGCCCAAGTGATGTGTGCAATTTTATCCAGCCAATGTGTAGCAAGAATGATCTGGTTTCTGCTCACCAAATGTTTGTGAGAAGGTAAGCAATGTTTTTTGGTGGACTTTCCCCCTTAGAGCTTTCCAGCTTGTAGAATTTTCTTGAAAAGGAAACACAGAAAGCTCTGAACAATTACCCCATCCAGTCATAAAATCACTGCCATCAACCTTTCTCCTACTACCCTTTGGACAGAAGCAACAACAGCAGTTTCTGCCCAGATGAGTTACCTTGTTTTACTAGCAGAAATACTTTGACAGGACAATAAGTAAGTGATTAAATGCAAAGTGGAGTCTAAAAAAATAAATTCTTGAGCAAATGATTGAATAACATTCTTCAGGTGCAATGAGACAGGTGAGGCTGGACAGAAGTGGATTCTACCAGTTTCTCTGTCAAGATTTCCTCGTTTAAAGCACCAATGCAGAATTTAGGGCTGGCCCAAGGGTGATGGAAACAGTTATTTCAAGGGTTAGCAAATGTTAGCTATCTTGTTCTGCCTTTATCTTGAGAGGATATAACTTGAGATTCTAAACAGAGCTTTGTGTTCCCTGTAAATGCTGGAGTAACTAGCTTTTAATCTTTTTATCTACTTATAGATTTGATAAACAGATACTGACAAAAATGTTACATGTAGTTGTAAAGTCTAGTTTATGGCTAAATATTTTTCCTCCTTCCTAGCAAGTCAAGCTCTATTTAATAGTGTGCCTTTGGGTTATAGACTACCACAATTATGAAAACCCAGTAGTTTTATATTCTAGTAACTTAGGACAGTATGTTTTCTTCATATCAAAGCCCCTCTATATCAAGAATTTCACTTTTCGCAACTATTGATACAAATAATAAAAGGGGAGAGGCTTTGGGTGTTGTTTCTCTTCCAACTTCAGGAATCAAGGCATGCTCAGAGTTAAGCAGAAGCCTACATAGCACTGTTCTCTTCCCTGGTAGTAAAAACCATTATGTAGATTATACAAGACACTTAATATAATCTAAAAACAAAAACCTATGTGGCTGTTGGACTAATAAGAGCCACATAAGTGAGGATAAGATTGTACGAATATCCAGTGCAGTACCTAGCACATGTTGTTGTGATTATTGTTAGGTGTTTCTGAGTCAGGTCCGACTCATTAACAGACCCTCATAGGGTTTTCAATGGCTGATTGTTTTGGGGACTTCTTCTGGAGTGCATTGCCACATCCTTCTGTTTTCTAAGTGCAGGGGATTGAACCTGGGTCCTCATAGTGCACAGAGCAGTACTCTACCTACTGAGCTAAACCCCAGCTCACCTGGCCCATAGTAGATATTTAATACCTGTTTGTTGTACTTAAGCCTTTGTAGGTCCAAGAAGAAGACAAAAGAAGGAACCAGAAGGTAGAGTTGGCTCGATTTGTTTGTTCATATCTCTTGTTCTCCATCTAGCAATATTATTGATTTTATTGACATACTTTATTTTTTTACACCAAAAAACCCCACTTCAATACAATCAATAGCATTGCTAGATGGACTGTTAGAGGCATAAACAAGCAAAATGGGTGATGAGAAAATGAGAAAAAATGAAAAAGGAGAAATTTTCATGTTTTGGTAGAAACAAGACTAAAAAATGTTTTCACTGAGTTTTTAAAATTGAATTTATAGAGTTTTTAAACTGAAGACTTTTAAATTCCTGAGTCATGTTTAGATATAAACATTGGAAGCAATTCAAACCATGAGACTAAAATTGGCCCCTGGGCAAAGCTTTTGTGATATAACAGCCAGAATCACATAAATAAATAGCAAATTAAATAAGGGTAGCAAAGAAATAGATCCCATCCTTTTCTTGACTCTTTCCCTAACGTTCCTAGGTAGAAAAAAAAATAGAATAACTTGGCTTCATTTGCTTTCTTTTCGATGGCAGCTGCTAACCACTTCAAATATATCCAGTGTACCCATATGTTACCCATAAGTCAGAATCAGCCTTCACTTCCAGGTTTAGAAACAGAGCTACATCCAAGAAAGGTGATCACTTTGCTGCTCTTCATTTAAAGGATCAAATTTAACCCTTTGACAACCATCGGGACACATAGATTAAAAAAGTGAGTGTATGAATTTGACAGACAATCAAAAAAGTGGTAGAAAAAGGTAATTTAAAAACTCATAGGATGCATTCCAACTATTTTGCTAATCATGGTCTTCTTTTGTTCATCGCAATGAAGAGTTTTTGGAAGTAGAGTACTTATTATCATATATTTTGATTTGAAATTAGTAGTAAAAAATTAAATAATTTAGAATTAACCTGTGCAATAAGTTTCAGTCCCCTGGAAATGCTAGCATTTCTAAAGTGCCTGCTCTGTGTATCTCATCCCAATTTACAAAGAAAACAGAAGTTCCACAGCAGGAAACTGTTTTTCCCTAACCCCACTGATTTTCAAATATCCATGTACATCATAATCACCTGGAGGATTTGTCAGACACAGATGTGCTAAGTCCCATCAACAGAGTGGTCGAATCAGTAGGTCAGAGCCTAAGAATTTGCATTTCTTACAAGTTCCCAGGTGAAGCCCATGCTGCTAGGCCTGGGGCACACTTCGAGAATCAGCAGGCTAAATCATATAGCTCATAAGCAGCAGAGCCTAGATTAAATTCCAGGTCAGGCTGATTCAAAAACTCACACCCATTTCACACTGAGAAGGTACATGCAATCCCGAGAGATTTCTTTACTGCAGAGGTAGACGCACAAAGAAGGCACTGTAGTAGATGATAAATGAAAGAAGAAGGGATGCTAAGTTAAAACCCTGGAGTTTGGTTTCCCCTGTCATATACTATCATATCACTTAGTTTATCTAAACTTTGGTACTTCTATCACCAAAGAATTTTATTCCTAATTACTACTCTGATAGAGTTGTTTGAAGGTAAAAGGCATCAATCAATGTAAAAGAATTTTCTAAGCTACAAAGTGCCACCACAAACGTTTGCTGTTTTCATTAGGGATCAAAGCAGCAAAGGACTCAAGATGAACAAAACTAAACAGGAAAAAAAAGGTTAGTGAATGACCCAATCTTCAGTTTAAAAGCTGAGACTACGCAAAAGGAAATGTCAAACATTGTCAAAAATTTTATGGGAATCTTCTGAAGTTCAGGCATCTTTAAGAGAAAAGCACTAATGGTTTTCAGGGTAGGGAAACCACCGAATTTTGTTATTGCATTTGTTTTCAACTTAAAAAAATAAAAGTTCTATTTTTTGAAGTGGCATCCTTTGTAGTGAATGATGATAAACAGTTAATAATCATTTGAATCTAATTACTCTTTGAGGAGTTAAAATTTAATGTACTGAAGACATTTTACTTTTAAAAATTATTTTCTTATTATGACTTCTGGCTTTTGTCTGATGCTCTTTCCGAAAATATAAATTTGGCTTCCTTGGAAATATATGTTCTAAACCAATGAGATATAGTGTTTGTTATACAATAAATAGTAAACGCAATAGTATACTAGGTGACTTAATATCACTATTACTCTTCATCAACTAATTGAAATATAAAAGTAAAAATAAGTTTGCCTCTACTTTTTGTTGAAATTTTTCATGATAAGTATTTCCATACCAAGAGCTATAATCTGTAAGTAATATGTAATAATAATATTCTCTTAGATTGAGGAGAAACTTTTTATTCTAAACTGAAAAACCTCAAAACACCACTGGTTTCTACTATTAAGCACATTCTCCCCCTCCAATAAGTCATGCCACAGTTCAATATTTGAAATTTGAACTAACATATTGCCATATGTCATTAGGATTATAAAGAATGATTATGCTTTTCCCATCAATGAAATGTTACTTCCCTTAGAATGGATATTATATTTGTTCAACAAAGTAAAATCCTCATTGATTTGTGTTGTTGAAGTTCTGTGTGAGTTTATTGGGTTTTTTTTTTTCTTTTGTAACAAATTTATTCAGGTATAACTGAAAAAAAAACTTGTACATATGTCTGATGTATACATTATGACACTTGATACATGTATATATTCTGAAATGCCACAATCAAGCTAATTAACAAACCTGTCATCTCACATAGTTATTTTTTTATGAATGTGATAATATCTACTCTCTTAGCAAATGTCAAGTATATAATATAGTATTACCTATAGTCCTCATGCTGCACATTAGATCACCAGGCGGTATCCATCCTCCAAGATAGAAAATTTATCCCTTTGACCAACATCTTCCCCCATTCTCTGGCAACTACCATTGTGTTCTTTGGCTCTGTATGTTTGAGTGTTTTAGATTCAATATATAAATGAGATCATGTAGGGTTCATCTTCCAGTGCCTGATTTATTTTGCTTAACATAATGTCCTCCAGGTTCACACACTTTTTTGAAAAAACAAGTGTAAGGGAAGATATAGAGAAAAGGGAATTCTTGTGTACTGTTGGTGGAAATGGATATAGTCATTATAATGGATATAGTCATTATGGAAACTGTATGCAGGTTCCTCAAAAAATTAACAATAGATCTGCCATATGTTCCAACCATCCTACTTCTGGGTATATACCTAAAAGAATTTAAAGCAAAATCCTGATGAGATATCTGCATTACTGTGTTTGTGGGATTATTCATAATAGTCCACATAGGAAAATAATCTAAGTGCCTGTCAATGGATGAATGATAAGGAAAATGTGTTTATCAGCTTTTAATGAAAATGATACAACCTAAGCTTGTAATCTGGGGTTCTATTGTTAAACAAAGTATCAATATCTTATTTTCTATTTCTGATCTGCTTATTTTCATTCTTTAAATGCCTTCATTACCTCAAGGCCTGAGTATCTCTTAGGATTTCACTTTGAGTTATGAGCAAAGGTTTCTTGTCTGGTGTGTGTATAATCCAAATTAACTATTAATATAATGTAGCATCCCTAAAAAATTATGGATAACATTGTGAAGAATGGGAATACCAGAGCACTTAATTGTACTTATGAGGAAACTGTACATGGACCAGGAGGCAGTTGTTCAAACAGAACAAGGACGTGGTGCCTGGTTTAAAGTTAAGAAAGGTGTGTGTCAGGGGTGTATCCTTTCACTAGGATACCTCTTCAATCTCTATGCTAAGCAAATATCCAGGAAGCTAGACTTTATTAAGAAGAAGAATGTGGCATCAAGAATTGGAGGAAGACTCATTAACAACCTGTGTTATGCAGATGACACAACTCTACTTCCTGAAACTGAAGATTTGAAACATTTACTGATGAAGACCAAAGAACACAGCCTCAGTACAGATTGTGCCTTAACAGCAACAATACAAAAATCCTTATAACTGGGTCAGTTAGCAATTTCATGATAAATGGAGAAAAGATTGAGGTTGTCTAAGATTTTTCTTTACTTGGTTCTATAATCAACACCCATGGAAGCAGCAGTTAAGATATCAAAAGACACATTGCATTGGGAAAAGCTGTTGCAAAAGAGCTTTTTAAAGTGTTGAAAAGTAAAGATGTCATATTGAAAGTGAAGGTATGCCTGACTGATGCCATGGTATTTTCAATTGCATCATATGGTTGTGAAACCTGGAAGTTGGCCATGGACTGCCTAAAGAACCAACAGATTTGTCCTAGAGGAAGTGTAACCAGAGTGCTCCATGGAAGCAATGATGGCTAGACCTCATCTTATGTATTTTGGACACGTTGTCAGCACGGACCAATCCCTGGAGAAGGATATCATGTTTGGCAGAGTGGCAGTTCAATGAAGAAAAGGAAGACCTTCAACTAGATGTATTGACACAGTGGCTACAACAATGGGTCTAAATATAAAAACTGTGCTTGGCACAGTGTTGGGCAGTGTTCCATTCTGTTGTACATAGGGTCACTATGAGTCAGGCCCAACTCAATGGCACTTAACAAGAACAATCACACAGATATGAATTTATGTGGGATTAAGTTTATTTAGAGGGCAAACATTTGTGTTTGAAAGATTCACTCTAGAGAATGACTCCCTGGTTCAAATCCAGCTATATCACTTAGTAAAATTCCTATATGATTTTCAGAGCATTACCTGGCATCTCTGTGCCCATTTTCTCATCTATAAAAATGAAGTCCACCATGAGGATTCAAGAATTAATATTTTTTAAATACCTAAAATCATGCACAACATGTGTTTATTACTTTGTGAGTTAAAAATTAAAAATCAGTTGAAAATGAAATTTCTGCTGGGAAGCAGCATAATGACCTTTGTTATTGGTTTGGGAAGGTTTCATAGTTTCTGTAGGTACCCCCATATTGTTCATGATAGACTCAGAAATGTCTACTTTAATAACTTGGGGGACAGAACACTGGAAATGTGGAAACAAACTATTCAAGAAAATGATAAGGCCACTTTCTATGACACTATCTTCAGGTTTTCCATAAAACTTGGGGTCCTCAAAACCTGCAGAATCCACCCAAGTAAATAATACCCAGGGAAGAGAAACTGAAGCAAAAGATTAAGGTAAAAATGTTGGTCAAACACAATCTAATGAACAGAAGGAAATATCTATAGAAGATGAGGTGACAAGTCATTTTCATAATATGGGTTTGACATAATGTTTTGAGAGTGATTCCTATCTTCAATGCTTTTTTTCAATTATTAATGGTCAAAGAATTTTGTCACTAGATTTATATTTGTATATCTCTTTTGTTTTTCTCAGCTTAATAGAGGGATAAACATTGTCTGTGGAAAAGTGGATGTGGCTTAGAAAAGTGGGCACAATTACATTATCAAAAGGATCTGGGTCAGTGAAGGGACTTGGTTGCTCTCCATTCAGCACCACCATTCATTCCACTGAATGAAATAAGACAATGAACAAGGAATCTTACAGAATCCAAACTCATTAAAGTGTATAGAATGGACTCATTCCCCAGTGTCCCACCTTTAAAAACAGGTAATCTAATATCAGATAGCCAAAATGGGACTCTGAAAAACCATTAAATCTTTAACACTTTCACAACTTGTTCGTCTGCACTGATTTTATTGATCATTTTAAAAGAATCAAAAAGCAGTTCTATAGCAGCCCACACCAGGGTGTATTAAGACCCTGCTACTATTTGGTGAACTACTTGGTGTTAGAGACTATACATGCCAGTCAATTGTTTTTCTTCTGAATTGGGATGTGAGATGTGGTATATTGCACCAAGGTAGCTATACTTGGTATTGCATTCCCCAGAATCCCATTCCCTTCATGGCTTCGGGTTAGACTAAGCCATGACAGACATGCTTCATGACTGACATAAGGAGGAAGAGAACTAACAGCCATATTCTTGCTACATTCGAAGGTTGCTGTAGGACATGAGGTGCTGTGGCAACAATGCAGTTTGTCACTGACCTGTTGGTAGATATTGTTGGTGAGATGTCAGCATGCAGGCCCACAGTGCCTACCAGCCTCCTCCTTCAGCTGCTATGGCTCCAGCTTCTCCTTCTAGCCACCATCATTGTCAAGTTGGAATCTTGAAGGCCACCAGAGAACAACGAGGACTCTACTTCACCTTGGCAGCATCTGGTTAATCTTCACTGGTTTTAATTTGTTGCCTTGATCCACTTTATATCCAATAGTCCTTCCAGCTACCTGTCCTGCAATTTCAGGCTCCAGTACCAGATGTAGAAACAACAGCTTTGCATGGGCTTGATGATCAGTTGTGTAAAGTTAAATCTTTATAAGTCATATATGTGTTTGTGTATGTGTATGTGTGTGTATTATATATATATATATATATATATATATATATATATATATGGTGTGTATAATATATGTGTATATGTATATATATACACATATATGCACATACATATATACACACACAGTAGTTCTACTTTTCTAATTGAACCCTGACTTGTTGAGCCTATAGTCTGTTCATTGAGGGGATATCTAAATAAATGAGGAAACATGATGGAGAATTACTTTTAAATAATAAGTGTATACTGGTAGGAAAACTAGAAACTTATATCTTTACATCCAGTATTCTTTCTTATGCACCTTAATGCCTCCTGCAGTATGTCTGACTCATTTCCTGGTATATGGAGAAACCAAGTGTTTGTCAGTGAATTCTTGATACTTTCTTTAGCACTCCATCCATGTGTGAAAAGATGTTCTGACCCATGTACTTCTGAAACAGAGCAATGCCAAGTTAATGGTGACTTAGTTTAGGACAATAAAGTACAGGGAATGAGTAATTTCAGAAGGAAGAAGATCCCTGATAAGCAATGATAATGCTCTTTTGTTGGAGATAGTTCTATTAGAAAAATTTACTTTGCCTCTGAGCCAGAACCAAAGTCTCCTTCATAAAGCAGGAAAACATCACTAATTAGCTTCTTCTGTCTTTTCTCTGTCCTCTCTATTTTCTGTTAAATTCTCCTCCTTTCCCAGAGTAAGTCCCAGATAACGAGAACATGGTCATTGAAGTAGGGTCCCAAGTGGTCTGGGTGGGAGGGGAGATGGTAAGCTACAATCGAGGACAAACCTATTTCTGTGTTCTGTTCTTACCATTCTGCTTTCCTCCTCACACCAAGAACCCTACACTCTAGCCATGCTCAACTTCTCCCATTTCCCAATACTGATAAGAGCTTTAAAATCAGGGACACACCTCACCCTCTCTCAAACACAAATATTACTAAAACACAAGTAATTACTTCCTCCATAAAGCTTCCTGATTCTCCAGGCACTGAGGTTTTTCTGCAAGTGTCTTCATTTGCCAGACTTTGACTTTCCCAATGGCAAGGAACTGGTAGATTCGTCTTTAGATGCCTAGTACGCCATAGAACAGGTCATGATTTACTTAGAAGAAAGAAGATATCATTTGCTCAACTCAGGAAATCAACATCTAAAAGACAATATACTGCCACCTAAATAATAATATGGTTACCAAATGCTATTATTTTAATGTCTAAAAGAACCAGCCCCACAATAGCATACTTATGATACAGCTTAATTGCCATATCATAAGTGTGCTATTCATGGTATTGCTTTGTACAGAAGCACTAGACACTTACTTTACACACACACACACACACACACACACACGCACACGCACACGCACACACACACACCACTGTATGGCACTGAACAACTAACGTCTCCAGAACACGATTTTGGACTTCTCACCTGCTAGCTCTGCTCCTCCTCTACTTCTCTGCTTCTGTTGCACAAGCGGACTGAATAGATTGCAACCAAATTCCATAGGCAGCTGGAGGAAGAGTGCCCACTATTTACATTAGCAAAGAACAACAGTGAGCTGACATGATTGTGCAGGGGAAGCTCATGAAAAACCTTCTGTCTATAGCAACATAATGCTTAGAAACACTGTCCAGATTACTATTGTATTTCATTCCCACGAGTGAAAAGCACAGTACATTTTGCTTCTGTTTGGTTTTGTTTTTGTCTGTTTGTTTATGATTTTGCTTGGTCCACTTTTGTGTCTCTGAATGTTTCTTTAGCATTTCAACCCCTAGAACAAATGGTGTAATCTTATCTTTAGCTAAATATTGTTACCTAATACAATTAAATTACAATCACAAGGAAATGAAACCACGTTCTATTCCCATAAAGCCTAAATTTAAATATGAGTAACTCATAAGTCTTAGATAATTTGCTCAAATTAACCACACAGCCTTCTCCTTGTAACCACCCACAAGTTGGCTCAATTCTGACCCAAAACAAAAGACAAGCAAAACATACAAATGGAACAGACTTTTTGATGTGACAGTCCTGGTGTATATCACTCATAGTCTGTAATATTTTGGCACCTTGTCAAATATCAGTTGTAAGTCCTGGATGGATTTTACTTTGTCATCTATAAATAGAACTCATTAATACAATACAAGAGCACTAGGAATCAGTTAATTACCTAATTAACTCATCAGAAATGGAAAAGTGTGCATTTCAGGTGCTGGTCCATGAGAGCTATTAAGCTCTTATACGGCCAACCCAGAGGAGAGCCTTGAATAAGATATCCACTGAATAATTTTTGTGGTCCAAACATTATGCCAGGTGCCTTGTTTTGTGAAGTTACTTTGGATCATTTTCTCACAGTCGAGACAGAATGTCCTGAATTACCCATTGTTTGGATCAGTCGAGATGAGAAGAGGACATAGTTATGAAAAGACTGGCCAAATTTGTGGGTGAGTAGATATTTTTCTGGGGCAGAGCCAACCAACTAAGCAAGTGGTAACCAGACCCAAGAATTGTGTCTCATAAAAACCATCCTGTAATAGTGATTTTCAAAATTTTCCATTAAAGAAAAATAACTTCACAAAGCAGACCTTATCCTTACCCCCAAATCCTAGGGGATCTGAAGATAAAATACTAAGGATTGGCCTAAGTCCAAAATATCCCACAGTCTTGCAATTTTCCTTTAAAATGTATGCTAGTCTTGAATTTGGTTATGGATACATGCTTGCATTACAAAAATAATTATTTAAGCTCCTCATTAGTTATTTCCCTTAGACCCCATCCAAATTGTTGAGTTAAATTAAGGGCATACACTGTGTTTATCTGGTGGCTTCTCTTAGTTCCTGGAATGCTGCTACCACTGTGAAGACAGCTATTCAGAGGTAGGATTCATACATATGAAAAATAAACTTCATGAAAATGCAAGAGAGAATATATGGTAGCCAAAATATATGATATAGATAGTTTAATGGTAGGGGCAGTAATGCCATCAGAAGGCTGGACTATGGATGTCTTTTAAAATCACTTGTTCTTCATTTCAGCGAAGAGAAATCACTTTTGCTTTGATCAAGTTACATTATTAAGAAGCTATGGCACTGGATATGCTGCATTAAGGTAGTCAATGATTCTGCATACAAATGATGACATTTTTACACAGATGCATTTGGTAGGACTTAAAATGCATGCAATTAGTAAAGCACAGATCTTAATTTCTTTTACATACAATGAAGATTTAAAATGATGATGTCTCATAACTGGATAGCAAAATGCAATCAGGGTGAAAATGACCTATGTTGCTATGAAGGTTAATTTTGTGTGTCTTCTTAGCTAGGTTATGATACCCAGTTGTTTGCTCAAACACCAGTCTGGATATTACTATGAAGATAAAAGTTAGATGTTTTGAACATTTGTAATCAACAGACTTTCAGTAAAGCAAATTATCCTTCAAAATGTGTGTGGGCCTCATCCAATCAACTGAAGGCATTGTGAACCAGGAAAAAATCTTCCTGAAAAAGCAGCAGCAAATAGAAACTGTGAACAGTTTCAGATCAACTAGGGGAGAGGGAAAATATGGAGCCAAGTTACCTCCAAAAAGTTGTGCTTAATAGTGAAATGCTTCTATTAAAACTATGTATATCTATGTAGATATAGATATAGATATAGATCTGAATTTTTGGTTTCAGAGTTAAAAACTCTGGGGCAAGAAGAAGAAAAGAAAACCAATCTCATCTTTTTTACTTATATGGCTGAACTGTGAGATGTCACTTTTAGGGACCCTGGCTCCAGTCCTGCCTTCTCACTTGCTATAATGGAAACCAGCTACTCAATTGTAAGCTCTCTAATGGAGAGGCCCATGTGACAAGGAAATGAAGGAGGGCTTTAGTTAATGAATAGGAAACAGAGTCCACCATTCAATTTCCCATGACTGAGCTGACTCCTGCCAAATCCTAAGTCAGGAGCTTGGGAGGAAATCCTTTCAGGTAAGGATTGAGATGCCTGAAGCCCCTGTGACACCTTGACTGCAGTATGTAAGATATCTTGATCCAGAGGATCCAAATAAGTCTAGGTTCCTGACCCACATAAATGGCAAAGTAGCAAATGTTCGCTGTTTTAAGGCACTCAATTTTGAGATTTTTTTACTCAGCAACAGAGAACTAGTACATTATTTTCACTTCTCTGTCCCTTTCCACATAATCTCCTTCCCTGCTTTGTCTTCTTCCATAATACTTGCCACCATATGATTTACAATTTATTTTACTTGTCGACAGCCCCCCCTCCACTTCTAATAAAACTTAAGATTCATGAAAGCAAGATTTTCTGTCTTTTTCTTTTCATTAATATACCCTTAATATATGATCAGTGCATAGGACAGAGTAGACAATTAATAAATACCCATTGAGTACATGAACTATAATAATACTATATAACAAATAATGTTTTTCCTCCTTCACTAGCCATAAATTCCTCGAGGAAATGATATTTTCATAATAAACAATCTCCTACCGAACCTTCAGGGTTTAATACTTTTTTCATCTCAATATATATTTGCTGAGAGGACAGAGCAATGAATAAATTGTTGAGGAACATGTGCTGCTTAATTCTGTACCAATCAAATCAGGAAATGACCAGAAACTGCATTCTGTCACTTTCAGCATCTACCTAACAACAATAACAACAACACACTGGTTAAAAACTGGTTAAAGACTATAATAGGAAAAGCCTCCAGAATTCTAGAGTTCTTTTCAAAAACAAAATATAGGTATTGCCCACCTTAAAAAAATAACATTTCTTTTTTGTTGTTTAAAAAATAGTACTAGTGGGAAAAACATAAATTTTCCTCCAGTTGTATATACTTAAGAATATATAGGCATCATGTTAGTGAAAGTAATCAGGGTAGATTTTTGAGGCTGAGGCTTTGGCTGTGTAGAGTTATAAAACTTCCTCCAATAGTAAGCACCCATTCATAGGGAGAAAGCATGGGATACTCAACTGTGGTCTACCCACATCCAGACACATGGATCATGTATGAGAGATCTAAGCCTGATATCTGCAGGATCGGTGCATAGAAAAGTGTTGGTGTTGAGTAACAGTGGGAAAGACATGTATCTTCAAATTCAGCCAAGACTGAGTTTACATCTTAGACTCAAAGAAGTTATATGAGTTTTCCAAGATTACACAGGTAGAAAATAGAAAATCTAAGCTCCATATATAAAATGAATGTGCTATCTCCTTTACAAGGAATATTCAATAAACATAGTACTTAAGCATGCAAAACAGAGTATGCACTTAAATGCTTGCATCCCTTCCTTACCATAGAAATATGTACATAGTTCAGAATAGTATAGAAATATTATAGGCACATGATGTTTGGAATACCAAAATTTTCCACCTACTATTTCTAAAATTGGGCTGGGATTTAGCTCAGTTGGTAGAGTGCTGCTCTGAGCTCTCTGAGGCCCTGGGTTCAATGCCTAGCACTACTAAATAAGTAAGTAAGTAAATAAATAAATAAATAAATAAAAATAAAAATAAATAAAACAGGAAAAGAACCTGACAGCCACTGAAAACCCTATGAAGCAGCACTGGGCACGGCACTGTGTCTGGGAGTGTTTCATTGTGTGGTACATAGGGTTGCTATGAGTAGGACCCAACTCAATGGCATCTAACAACAACAATTTCTAAAATTGATTTGGAAGCCACTTTTACTAGAACTCAGAAGTAGCATAGAGTAGTCAAGTATAAACTTCATATAGGACAAAAGTTGAACCATGTATTTAAGCAGTGGGTTTTACAAACTGAACAAAGAAAATACATGGATTGTTTGGGTGGCAAACATTTACTTCAGATGCCTTTTATATATATACCATTTCCCTCCAAACTATACCTTTGCCAACTCCTAATTTTCAATTAATTTATATCTGAGTCTTGTAATTACCACTTACCTATATATAATGGGAATAACATTTTTTCAATGCCCCTGAAAATTCTTCTTTCCCAAGTTAAAACACTTACTTAGAAAAATGCATATGGAGCATTTCTTCCACTCCAGCCTTTTCTTCCAGTTTCAAATATTGCAAAGGTCTTGTTTGGTATGAGGCTAATGTCTTGGATTTATCACAGTTCTCATGCTCTAAAATTAAATGAAAATAAGATTATATCTGTCAATTACTCAAGCTCTCCCCTGCCCCTGCTCTGCTCTCTCCTGATCTGAAGTGAACTCTGGACCTTGTTCATTTTTAAACTTCTTTTTGGCTTAATGTCAGAAATCTCTTAAATTATCTACAAACCAGCTGTGATTTAGGTTCTTCATGTTAGATATTAGTTAAAATTGGATATAGAGAGTGGTTGGTCTACATTCCCTACAGTGCACTAGCAAGGATACATGAATATATTCTTTTCTTTTTAAGGTACTGGCTCCCTCTCTTTGGGCTATGAGGGGAAATATTCAGCAGAAATACAGCAATCCTGTGTTCCTCAAAAACTTTCAGTACATACAACTGTGTCAACTACAATGAACATAATCAAAATTATTCTGATTTATAGAAAAGTCTTTGCTTAACAGTTAAATCTACCAACAGCAGAAACAATTCAATTACATATGTTAGAGAAAGAATCCATGGTTTTCAGAGAGCAAAGACTTGCAAGTCTATACTTTTCTAAATAAATCTTCAAGGACAACATTTCTAAGATTTTAGTAGACAAAAACAAAACTAAACAAAGCAAGCAAGGGAAATAGTTCTGGAGGAATAAAGGTGAATGCAGGAGAACATTCCTGACTTCCATTTCATGTTAAAATGAGTCTACAGAAATGGATGCTCTATTTCCTCTCATCTCATTAATACAACTCTAGGAAAAAATTACCTTACTTTTCTTGAAGCTTTTGAGGGGAATAAAAAGGCATGTTTTTAGAGGCTGGCAGCTGTATGTTCCTGAATACATACATAAGTATATATGGGATCTAATTATCTAGTTTTAAAAGAAGTCATAGAATACTCCATATGGTATGCATATGATGAAGTCATTTTGAAATATCTGCATATATAATGGAACATGCAATCCATTGAATGGACTCTATGAACACCAATGTGAGACTACTTTGCCCAAAACTTCAAGATAAATTAATCATTATGACACACTATTGGACTCTGATTTAAGTCACTTGGATAGGAAACTAAATCATTTTATTCGCATTTAATGAAACATTGATATTTGCATTGCTAGGCAGAGAGCATTGCTGTTCCCTAAAACAAATAGGCCACCAAAAAATAAAAACAAAACCAATAAAACCATAGGCCAAGTGACTGTATAATAGCAAAAATAGAGCAATGCTTACCTTTATTCACTCTCTCCCACAGAGCATCTGTAAGCTGGGTGCTCTCAGCCAGGCAATGGTAAGAATGTTCTTTAGTTAATAATAAAGGGAAAAAAAGTCCCCAGACACCAAGAACCCAAGTTAACCATTGACATTGTTTTGTTCCTACAGTTCCACACTGGGACTCTACATAGGTAGCCCTTGGCATCTTATAAAGCAGGCGCTAGCTGGTCAGCTGAGACAGTGATTACCTCACAGCCTCTTACCTCTGAAGGTCATTCAAGTATACCCAGAGTAAGTTTTCCCTGAGCCAGGGATAGAAAGGAGGAAGAGTTCCTGGGCCAGAAACATGCCCAATAATGACTTAAATGTTTACCAACAGTATTGTTGAGAACCCATGGAAATACCCATGCCAGTTTCTAGACGTTGTCTAAACAGTGCCAAGAAACCCTTTTTCACCAAATCCTTTGTCGCTATCTTAGCAGCTTAGGTTTGGGAAAACATGCCAGTGAAAATGGAGACAGGGCAACTAGAAATACCTAAGCATCACTGGGTGCTGTGGCTCACTCCTGTCATCCCAGCAACTCAGGAGGCAGAGGCAGGAGGGTCTTAGGTTCGAGGCCAGAGGCAGCCTACATAATTTTGCAAGACCCCGACTCGAGATAAAAAAATAAATAAAAATGGCCTGGGGGGTGTGGCCCAGTGGTACAGTACTTGCAAAGTATGTGCAAGGCCCTGGGCTCAACCTCCCAAGTGCCCTCCCCCACAAAAAGAGAAAGAAAGAAAGAAAAGAAAAAGAAAAGAGAGAGAAAGAAAGAAAGAAAGAGAGAGAGAGAGAGAGACCTAAGCACCCATTCACTCCTCTACTCACCATGCCCTTAAAGATTATTTATCCTGAGTGGCACAGTAGATTAGCCTTGATCAAACTGGAAGACAGAGATTGAGGCTGCAGTGCCCTCCTATCCCCAACTCCAGAAATTAGAGCTTGATCCTGAGAGAGTAAATAAAATTCAGGCTGTGGCCAGGTCCTGAAAGTACAATCTGATAGTTACTCTGCCCTCCAGTGGGTCCTAGTGGGTTAAATCAGAATTGCCGTGGTCACGTACTCAAGGTGGCTCACCAGAAGGCAAAAGGTTGAGTGATAAGGAAAGAGGAACATTTAAAAATGCTAGAGTCAAGAGAAACGTCCAGAGAATGCAAAAGGCAGCCATGAGGAACTACAGAAATAACAATCTCAAGCTCTTCAGAACCTGGGGGAGATGTACCCAGCAAAGCTCAATGGAATATTTTGCTGGTTGATAATTCGTGTTTTCTTTTACTCTACGGAGCCTTAAAGGGCAGAGGATCTAGAAGACTTATGGCTTACTTCACCTTCCAAATTTAAGGGTTTTTTCTAGGTTCTGGTCTGAGTTGTTGTTTGGGATTGGACAGGGAGTTTCATTTTCAAAAGCATGAACATGTGAGGAAGTAAGATTGGATTTCAATCGGGTGCTGTCACTTCATAGGTGTGTAACATCTGGAAGCTGTTTAGCTTTTAACTGTCTCAGTTTTCTCAACTGTAAAATGGGAATGATGATAATAATAATAGCAACAACAGCAACACCTATGACAGGTTGATCACCATTGTTCCAGGATGTTAACTATCATAAGGTCTTGACATTCTAATGGGGATACATGCTTTGGAGCCCATTACACAATGCCTGTGGAAGAATCTGAGCCTTCCAAGAGACTTTTCAGTCACCCATAAACATCAGGAAGTGGTGGCCCAGAGGTCAAATTCTCTACAAAGAAATTCAAAGACATACACTTGGAGACAATTTTTGTTGCGATGAGCCCTTAATAAATCAATCTTGATTGCTTAGTGAACAGTGTCATTTACGCTGCTCATTTGAAAGCTGAACTCACTTTATTAGCTGTCCATCTCATAGGACATTTAAGAGAAGGAAATGACATGGGGGGGTCCCTCTACTCTGGAAAACAGTTTCAGGAAAGGTGGTTTTGTTTGGGGGTGGTGTCTGAGTTGGTCTGAGAAGATGAGGCACCTGCAGCCGGCATAGAGAAGAGTAAGACAGGACACAAGATGAAGAAATCAGATAGCTTCACAACGGAGTCACAGCCTCACAGCATCGCTTCATTCTTTGATTTGAAGTACATTCTGGGAACACCAGGCACAACCACACTCATATAGAGGCAGAAAAACATTTTCCAAAGCCAAATAAAAATGATATCTGGATTGGCTTTCCTGATGCAAAGTGATACCCCACCTCACTTCCATCTACCTTCACTGAAAATGAACTGTATGGAAGCCTAGCTTTTGTGATCTACAATCCTCCTTGAAACAGAAAGAGAAAGAGAGGCAAATTCACAGGGTATGCTTGTTTGAAAATCTGTCAAATGACAAGATAAGGAAAGAATTCATTACTTGAATTTTATAACGTTAAGTGAGAAATAAATCTCCCTTCCAATAAGGTGTCCTTAATGGCTGTTTGGTGATTTCAGTAATGACCTGAGACAAGCTTGCACCCCACAAAAAGGCTATTAGGACACAAACTTGAGATATTGAGTCTCCCAGCTCTGGCATTAGCAGGGAGTAACCTGTTTCCAGTTTTTGTAATGACTGAGCTAAGAACAACTTTTACATTTTTACATAGCAAACAAAGAAGATGATTTTGTGATGTGTGGAAATTATATGAAATTCAAGTTTTAGTGTCGTTAAATAAAATTTGTGGGATTATAGCCAGGCTCATTCATTTTCATATCGAAAATGGCAGCTTTCCTGCTACAGTGGCAGAATTGTTGTTGTTGTTTAGGTGCCGTGGAGTCAGTATCCAACTCATAGTGAACCTACATACAACAGGGGAAACACTGTTGCAGTGCTTCTCTGCTGTTCACAGGGTTTTCAATGGTGGATTGATTTTTGGGAGTAGGTTGCCAGGTTCTTCTCCCAAGCCTACAGCACCTGGTGTTCCCAGGCGGTGTCCCATTCAAGTACTAACCAGGCCCAATGCTGCTTAGCTTCTGAGATCTAATGGGATTGGACGCCACAGGGCTACGGCTACAGGTGTGGCATAATTGGGGGACCTTAATACCTCAATGGGGACTATGGTCCTCAAACCCTAAAGTATTTAGGATCCAGCCTTTGACAGAAAAATGCTTACAATCTTCAATCCAGCTAAACCACATAATTCACTGTTCTCCAAAAGCAAAATTCTCTTTTCTGATTAATGCATTTCTTTAAAAGGCAGCTATAGTCCTAGAATCTAAAATCCTATTATGATTTGGATCTTAAATGTCCCCCAAAGGCCCATGTGTTCAAGCCTTGGTCATCAGCTTGTGGTTTTATTGAGAGGTAGTTGGATCTTCAAGAGATGGAACCTCCCGAGAAGGAAGTTAGGTCACTGGAGGGGGTTGCCCTTTAAGTAGCTATTGGGACCCCAGCCTCTTTCTGTCTCTATTGCATTGTTGCTGCCTGAAGGTGAGTGGCTTTGCTCCACTCCATGCTCCCCAGCATGATATTCTGCCTCCCCACTGGCGCAACAATAATGAGCTTACTGACCATGGACTGGGATCTCTGAAACCATGATCCAAAATAAACCTTTTCCTCCCTTTAAGCTGATTTATCTCCAGTAATTTGTCTCAGCCAAGGAAAGCTTTCCTTCAAGATTTCTTTCACTAATTCCCTCCTTAACTACTATGAGTATCAAATTAGTAGAGTACTTTAAATATAATAAAAAGCAATAAGACTTCGTAAGTTTCTATTCCTTTCAATCTATGTTTTATAGTTCTTTGTTGCACTTCTGATTTCCTTCACCACATTTTAAATAAAAGCGAGTAAGGCCAGGGTGCATCTTACTCATCTTTGAGTCCGACAAGGCATCAAGGAGAAAAGTAGGACACCATAGATACTAAGGACCAGATGCTTTTCTGATTTGAGCAAGCAAGCATATGAAACTATTTATTTATTTACCCTCCTTGACTCTTTTGTTCAGCTCAGTGTCAGAGTTTCCCTAGTCATTCCCTGTCCATCTCGCCCATATTTCTGGAAGACTATGCCCCTCTTAGCCTGCAGCCATATCCCCGTGGCATCTGATCCGATCAGATCTCAGAAGCTAAGCAGCGTGGGGCCTGGTTAGTACTTGGATGGGAGACTGCCTGGGAATGCCAGGTGCTGTAGGCTTGGGAGAAGGACCTGGCAACCCACTCCCAAAAACCCTATTGAAAACCATTGAAAGCCATTGAAAACCCTATGAACAGCAGAGAAGCATTGACAATAGTGTTTTGCCTGTTGTATGCATGGTTGCTACGAGTCAGATACCGACTGGATGGCACCTAACAACAACAAGCCTCTCTTGCTGCAGAGACACCCACCTGGCATCACAATTATTAGAGAGCATGTAGGTTGTCCTCTCTCTTTACCATCTCAACTTTTGGAAGTTCCCTTCAGAGTGTCTCATTTCTACTTGAAAGGCTTCATTTGTTGGACTGTGTTCCAAGCCCTCTAGAAAAATAGATCCTAAGAGGCAGAGTTGCTGTTCTTAGGTACTGTTGAAGTCAGATCCAACTCATAGTGACCCTAAGCACAAGCAGAATGAAACACTATCCAGCACTGTGTCATGCACATGATCTTTTTATGTTTGAGCCCATTGTTGCAGCCACTATGTTTCCTCACATTTTGATTACTGCCATGTAAGTAAAAGGAGGTCCCAGGGGCTCTACTCCATTACCATCATTAAGGTTGACTCTACTTTGAGGAGGCAACTCTTCCCCTGCATGGGCTCATTTCCTGGCACTGTATTCCACAGTGCTTCTCAGCTATTCATAGGGTTTTCAATGGCTAATTGTTCCAGGAGGGGTTGCCCAGTCCTTCTCTTTAGTCTGTTTTAGTCTGGAAGCTCAGCAGAAACCTGGCCACTATGGGTGGATATGAGATACCAATAGGATAGCTTTCAGCATCACAGCAACACACAAGCCCCCACAGCACAAGCCGATGGACATAGGCAGAGGGGGAGAGGGGAGAGGCAGACAGAAGAAGAAAAAAGAGCCAACTGGAATGTTCTTCCTTAAAGAGCAATCCAGTTCAGCACTTTCATATGATGCACAATACTTCAACAATGATTCAAACAAAGATGATGAAATTGGCTGTGTGCTTGAAATAATCTGATACACTGAACCACACTAACAGGTTAAAAGCTGCATTATCTTTCCCAGGGACTAAAATGAGAAGAATACCTTTATAAATCTCTCCTGGATGCTGAAGTTATATGTGTTTATTGTAGATAATATGAATAAGAATGCAAAGAAGGTAAAAACAATCACAAGCTTCAATTTCCTTTGGTAAAAGTATTTCCGGTCTTTTTTTCCTATTGTTTGAACATAAAACTGAGATTCAGTTATGTTTACAATTTCGAACCTTGCTTTTTAACCTTTGTCAAGGAGTTCTTATCTCATTACAAAGGAATGCATTTCTAATCTTAGGATTCCCATCATTAAAGAGAAGCCGGTCAAGCAAATCTTTTGGAAGACATGTATTAGCTTCCTAGTGCCTTTCAATCACATTGCATTTACTCATCATTTTTACTATGTTTTGGAGCCTGACTGAACAATGCCTGGAGAGAGCTTTACAAACTGTAAAGCATGCGTCCAGTGTGAACAAAGACTTAAAGGAATGGTCCAATGTTAGGGAAATTCTATTCCTCTGGCAAGAAGTACTTGTAAAAGATTGTCACCTCCCTTTTTGCATCAAACAACTGATTTGATTTGAAAGGATGCACTCATTGTAGAGACTATTTTGCCTGTATTAACTCTGTCTTTGTCTATCCATAGGAAGCTTTCAGATAACTTTGATCTTTCAAGTCCCTAGTCCCTGAGTGAATTTATGACCATATTGATATTTCATTAGGTATCATTTGAGAGAAACTGAGTGATCTGTATCACTTCCTCTGGTCTTCTTCACATTCTTCTATAGAGACATAAGTTTTCCTCCACAAGCTATGCCGTTTTGGGGTTGTTTCAAATTTCAAGAATGAATTGTTAAAAGGAAAGGTCCTGCTGCCTTACTCCCTTCCAAGACTTTTTTCCCCTAACGCTTTCCTTCCCCCCAATAAGAATTAAAAGTGATATTTCTTTTGACAGCTGGTAACTAATCCCACTTTAGCAGGAAGGAGAACAGGAAGCCAACAAAGGAATTTTCCATTCCTGTCTCTTTCAATTTTTTTCCACATCAGGTACTTTTCAAAATCGAGACGTTTCCAGTGAGTCTTTATGTCTTCTTGTTTTGTCTACTGGAGTCACGGGTCCTTTCACTTCTCTTGTGCTGATGAGGAGTCAGACTGAGCCCATGTTTGTCTTTGGAGGAGGGAGAACTTGAGAACTTCTCAATCTCCACAGGGACCATGGCTGAAATGTGAGGCTTGTGCTCATGCAAATGGGCTCCCCCCCCC
>VMDO01000296.1:0-29226 GCA_007922755.1 Pedetes capensis | reverse complement strand
TCTCTTTTCTGTTTAATTACTAAAGGGCTTTTTGTGTTTCAGTGTGCCCTCAGCCCTCCAAAATGCTAATGGTAAGATGTAGAAGAAAAAGAAAAAAAAAAAAAAAGGAATCAACTTGAATTCCTTGCTGAAGAACACATCCAGTCCAGAATTTTTATAAGAAAGTGTAAATTCTTTCCATGCATTATTTTTAAATGGAAGGAATTAGTTTCCTAGAGGTCATGGTTTATACAAAATATGAATGAAAGATATTCTTGTAAGTTAATGTCTTTTGCAATGAAACAGTTTACCTAAGATGATGTCTGCTGAAATATGTTCTGTTCTATATAAGTTCCTAAAGGACTCATTCTAAAGCTTAAGTAGATTTTTTTTTCTGAAATTCCAATCTGGACCATTTTTGTTGTTGTTGTTGTTGAGACAGAAGGGGCAAGTTAATGATGAGAGTTGAAGCTAGAGGGTAAAGGGAGAACTAGGCAGGAAGAGATGGAATAAAATGTCCTCATTTTATTTAGCAGTTGATAAACCTAAGCAATCCCCCACATGTCTATCAGCTTGTCATGCTGTGGGGGTTTGCATGTTGCTGTGAAGCTGAAAGCTATGCCATTGGTGTTTGAGATACCAGAAGGGCCACTCAAGGTAGGCAGGTTTCAGCTGAGCTTCCAGACTATAACAGACTAGGCAAAAGGACCCGGTAGCCAACTCCTGAAAAAAACCAGCCATTGAAAACTCTATGGATAGCACAGAAGCACTATCAAATGGAGTGCCAGAAAATGAGACCCCAGGCTGGAAGGCATTCAAGAAACGACTAGGGAAGAATTGCCTCCTGAAAGTAGAGTCAACCTTAATGACAGAAATGCAGTGAAGTCCCAGGGACTTCCTTTTGCTGATGTGGCAGGACTCAAAATGTGAAGAAACATAGTGGCTGCAACAATGGGCTTAAACATAAAAAGGTCTTGTGCATGGTAGTGTTGGGTAGTGTTTCTTCTGTACTTAGGGTCACTATGAGTCATATCAACTCGACAGCACCTAACAGCAATAACAGTAAAACTAAGCAATATAGCCTGGACAACATTATGAATGCCTGTAATCCCAGCAATCTAGGAGGCTGAGGCAGGAGGATTGCAATTTGAGGCCACAGGCAGCAGCATAACTTAACAAGACTCAGACTCTAAATAAAAAATTAAAAATGGGCTGGGATGCAGCCCAGTGGTAGAGCACTTGCCAAATATATGTGAGATCCTAGTTTCAACCCCCAAGTACATCAAACAGCAGTAACAACAATGACAACAGAAAAAGAAAAAACACCTAAGCAATATGAGAAAAAGAGAAATCAGGAATCAAAGATAATTCTGGATTTTCATTATGTGGGCATGTGGAAAGACTGATTTTGAAGCAGAAAATTCTTCAGTGGCATCAACTAAATTGAAGCAACCAAATATGGAGATCTCATAAGAGAAATAGTTAGAAAATGAGATTCTACTTCTGGACTAATAATTAACCAGAAGTAGGACCTTATTTAGAAACAGTTTTTAGGATACTTTGTATGGATCTTAGTTTTCCAGTGTATAAAATCAGAATTAGATGCCCTCTATGATCTCTTTTACATGAACAATTTTACTATTTCTTTTGTACATATTATAATGAAGTGAAGCTACATAAATTTGGGCAGGAATTTTACCCTTTTTTCTCTTTTGCCTGCATACTCAATGCTTAAGACATAATACATGCTCAATTAAACATGTTTAAGAAATAGTTAAATCTACAGAAGTTTGCATACTTATGCAAAGACAAAAGGACTCATCAGTTCAGTTTTTTTAAAAAAAATAAATTCATCCATTTGAATATTTACCATAAGGCATTGGGTTGGATTCATGTAGTCTGCATGACACCAAAACACCACATAAGTCACATGTACATTGTCTTATAATCTCGAAAGTCATTTTCTATTACTTACATATCCACATTCCAGTACTTCGGTCTTTAAAACAGAAGACTTAGATGCCTTTCTTTCTCTTATTCATCGTCATCTTTATAGGTTAGTAATACTGCATTGTATAAATTCTAGCCAAGCTGAAATGAAAGAAGTTCCTCTGAGATTTTATAAGCTCAGAAATCCTGCATGTGGTTGTTGATTTGTGTAGTGGTGTTTTGAGATATAATGTATCTTTCTTTTTGGCCCCCAAGAAACTGATTGATTATGTTTATAATACCCAGCTCTTTCATTATCTTATAAACCACAATCCAATTTAGGAAGCAACATATTTAACATTTCCACTATTTGCCTTGATTTATACATGGGACAAAGCAATGAAAGAGCCAAAATGTAACAGAATTGTGTAGATAAACCACTGCATACAATTATTCTAGAAAGTTTATTTTGCATTCATAGTTTCTTTTACTGTGATCTATGTATTTCAAAAATAGATCATAACCCTGATCTTTGCTGTCTCTGTATCTCTCTCTCCATCTCTCTCTCTCTGTCACATATATACACACTCCACACTAGTATTTCAGAAATATACATACTCTAGATTGATGGAACAATAGGAGATAATGTTTATGTAACTTTAATTCCCATTCAAACATGAAAAGCTCTGAAAATGGTGTGTTCTTGAAATGCTAAAACATCAGGTTGGAAAGTTACTTAAACTACTTTTAGACTATTTATTATTTGTATACTATGTACATTTTATCAGATACATAACTAAAAAGCTGAGAAGCCAATGAAACATCACTCTTGCTAGTTCCACTCTTAGTGGAACAGAATGTTCTCGAGCAGGTGCAATGGTTGGGTTCTCTTGAAAGTGGGAAATAGGACTGTTAGCTGTGCTGGTCGGATTCCTGAGGCCATCCATTTATCTCTGCCTACCCACAGAGCAAAAAAGCATGCATTGTTCTAGCAACCTTCCTTTTCCCCTTGATCTGAATTTCACAGAATAGAATCCAATGGAAAAATACACAGGGCTCCTCAAATGCATATTGAAAAGTAATCCATTCTTCACTCATCAGATAACAACACTTAATGACTTGGGTAACCCAACTTCACTTCCCTATGGCTTTAGAGAAAAGTCCAGTTCATTCCATTTGGAAAACAGTGAGATGAATCATAATGAAAAACCATGAAATTCTGCCAGGATTTAGCAAAGGCCATGAATAGAGCAGCTAAAAAGTTGACTTTCTTGTTTTCCTTCTTGTGTGGCTGTCTTTGAAAAGAAAGAAAAATGGTACATTTTGATCTTTGGAAAACCCATCACAGAGTATGAGACACTGCCAACTTGTTAGGTTCACCCTAGGTAAATGAAGCTATGGGGGCATTAGGAAGGAAATGACCAGAGGAAAAATTCACAGAAGACAAGTAATATGTTTTAGGTTTTCTTGCTACTGTAGGGAGGCTAGAGAAGAGATCCTATTTCATAGGCAACAGCATCTCCAGGGCTCACAGTCCAGGCAGACTATAGTGTTTATTGCCAGGAGGTCCATCAGCCACTAGTTCTTCCCCTCTGTGGCATCCACACACGGATCACAATGTGTTCTGCTGCTAGCTCTGCTGTAATGTAACATTTGTGGTCCTAAAACTCACAGAGTTATTCATGATTCTCAATAGAAACCACAAAACTTCCAAGAAAAATAGAGTTAGGGGCATAATCCTCAAAAACATTATCAGTAATACATTTAAAAAACATAGGCACCTAACAAAAAGAGCAATACAGTTTTACACATGTTCACATTAAGGAATGCATAAATAATACATTAAATAGGAATGATTATAGCACTTTACCCTGAAAAAAAATCTCTGAAGTTTACTTCAGGAAGTGGGCATTGTAAGAAACCTGTACAGCTTGTGAGTTATTGGGATGTGGTGGAAGGAAGCTTGTCTGAAATCTGATGAAAAGTTGTGACACCAGGTGTGAGTGACCTCAGACCACACACAGTGAGCTGGGGTGGCTGGTAGAAGTGTGAGGTCTCCACACCGGTGTGTTGTGTATTGTAATTCAGCTCAGTAGAGCTGGATGACATGTTTTGCATCTACTCGGTGTTTCTTACCTGGGCACATAGGCAAACAGTTTGCTCACACTTCACCCTATGCTCAAGCAGACACGTGTGCAAATTGTTCCTTAGTATATTAAGTCCACTAGAACTTATTTATAGTTTCAAAACAAGTGTTATGAAAGAATTAAATGTGTATGTCAGATAATACTTAGTGCCTACACAGTCAAACAAAGAGTTAAGCTTTTTTTTAACCTTGTGGAGATTTCCAGATAGATATTTGGTGTTGTGTAGGCATATAAGTGATTTTTACAGTAATATTTTTCATCTGACTCCAATGACATTGTTTCTCTCTCCAAAGTAGAAGGCTGTAAATATGGTACTCAAAGAAGTTGTTCAAGAGCTGCTTTTCTTCTTAGAGGATCTTAGTGCTTTGTTGGCTCAATTATGTTATCCTTCCAATTCATCTTCTACCTTCTATCCTAGCCTCCAGTTTTTAATTCTTCCATTTGTTCCAGATCTTAATTACAGTTTTCTACGGTGTATTAACTTACCATTTTTATCTAGCCATTATTTACTCCCAAAGTCTTCTTTCATTGTTCATTTAAGGTTGGAGTTTGTTTTTGCTTTTCTTTTCCTTCTCTCCAATACTATAGCACTAATCCACTAATATAAAATACCTGAAGCAAATGCCTTTCAATCTTTCTTATCTTTTTTTTCAACCATGTGCAGAGTTCAAAATCTTCTCTGTCTAGGAATTTTGCTCACTCTTTGGAAAGGATTTTACAAGGATCTAATATAAATATGAAACAACAGGAACACCTACACTATGTTTGACCTCATTTGCATCATGTTTTTGAGCACAGCCCAACAAAACAACCTGTAAAACATGTGCACACGTATGTACATTGTAGTTCTTCTTGTAAACATCCCTTCTTTGATTAAATTGATTCCTGAGGAATTGGCCAAGGCAACCAGTACCAAAGGTCATTTTCAAAACTTCCTGTGACCCAGAAAATGTTTTTTCTTGATAATATCCGTTAGTTTTATAGCCACTGAAGAATGCCTCTTTCATGTCAAACCAGAAACAGAGCTAAGATGAAAACAAGAGGGAAAATCCAACCACCTCTATAGAATCAAATGAAGACAAGATTCCAAAAATAAGAGAAAGCTGGGTTTTGAAGGATTTGTTAAAAGACTTAACTGTCTTGAGATTGTTGTCACAAAGCCTACAGGGAGAAAGCAACAGGAAGTTGTGCCATCCATGGACCAAGGCCACAGACTGGAAAAGAAGATAGATGAGGGATAGGGGAAAGAGCCAGGACTAGGAAAAACAGACAAACAAAAAACAGAGGAAAAGGTTCTCAATGCTAATCTTACCCAAAAGGACTGCTTTGCTATGTATATGTATGTGTATATATATATATATATATATATATATATATATATATATATATATGTCAAATGATCATTTAAGAAGACATACTTTCTTAATATTTTTGAATATAAATAAGTAAGTAAGTATCAATCAATCAATCTCAGGCCCTTCCTGAAGAACTCTGTACCACTTCATGGGGATACTATGGAAGAGCAATACTTGCTTTCTAGCATTAAAAAGAAATCAATACATGTTTCATACACAATTTGTACCTTCACTGAAGGTATTAAACCCTCTTACCTACATTTCATTGAAGTTGAATGTTTCATTTCCTTCATAAAACAATGTGCAGAACTCCTCAATTTATGATGGGATTATGTCCTGATAAATCTGTCTTAATTAAAAGTAGCCTAAGTCAAAAATTCCTTTAAGAGCCAGGCATGGTGGCACATGCTTGCAGTCACACAAATTGGGAGGCTGAGGCAAAAGGATCCTGAGTTTGAGACCAGAGGCAGTCGGCACACCTTAGTGAGACCCTGTCTCAAGACAAAATTTAATAGGTGGGTCTGGGGTGTGGCTCAGTGGTAGAGTACTTGCCCAGCATGTGTGACCCCCAGTACTGAAAAAAAATTGTTTAACACATTTTAACTGCTGATCATGCTGTTTGTTGCTAGGTGCCATTGAGTCAGGTCTGACTGATAGTGACCCTGGGTACAACAGAAAGAAACATTCCTCGATACTGTGCCCTGCCTGGCACTATGTCAGTGCTTCTCTGCTATTCATAGGGTTTTCAATGGCTAACTGAGATTGTTTTTTGGGAGTGGGCTGCCATGTCTTTCTCCCATTTTCGAAGTGCTGAGAATTGAACCCAGGGCCTCAAAGAACACAGAGCACCACTGGAACAACTGAACTAAACCCCAGCCCCACTGAACATAATAGTGTAGCCTATTCCACCTAAGGTGTGTTCAGAACACTTACATTAGCTTACAGTTGGGCAAAATCAACTACCACAAAACATCTTTTATTATTAAGTGTTGAATAGCTCATGTAATTTATTGATTACAGTAACATGTGGCATACAGTATCATTTGTTAAGCTTTGTGGTCATGTGGCTGGCAGGGAGCTGCAGCTCGCTACTACTGTCCAGCGTCAGGAAAGATGCTCCCTATCCTACCACTTATTGCTAGCCCAGGAAAAGATCAGAATTCAAAATTGGAAGTAGAGTTTGTACTGAATGTCTACTGCTCTTGTGCCAATTGTCAACTCAAAAGATCCTAAGTCAACAAGCCAGGGACCGTTCGTATTTTGCCTTCTCAAAGTAACACAACACAGTTTCCTAAAGCATAGATGGCCAGTAAGACACATTTTATTTCTTTCATTTCCTTGGAAATCAGCTACAGCAAAGCCTGAAGTTTGTTGTATAACAACTTTGGGTAGTACCCCAAACTTCCTAAAATAGTTTTCTGAAGTTTTACTCAGAGAAGGAAAGTATGTTTTTTGTTTTTAATCATATTCTTTTTAAAACATGAACTCCAATTACCATGCCTGGCCCTTATTGGATTACTGTTCTCATATGCTACTTGAGAGACTTTTCTCATATGATTGTAATTACCAACATAGCCAAACTACTATCATATGGCATCATGGCCAGCCTGTGATATTGCTTAAGGTGATTTATTAAAGGGAGAGAGACAGAGAGAGAGGCAAAGAGAAGGAGAGGAAGAGGAGAAGAGAGGGAGAGAGTGCACACTACAGATGAATGAACCATAAGGATTTGAGAGGAAAGAGCTCTGAATTGTGCAGTATATTTGATTTGGCAGCACCATCTCAAGCCCACTCATCTGGCCCAGCACTGGCATCAGTAATTGAAGAACAGAGAACAGTGTAATCAGTTGAAACTATTCATGTCTGATCAGATCTAAGCCTGTAGCAGGTGATGCATGGATGGATTCTGGGGGGCAGAATGGGTAAGAAATAAGAAAAGCCCAATGGTGAGAAAAGGCAAGTAGAGTTCTCAAATGTATATGGAAGTTGAGTACAACTGGGACCAAAAAAAAAAAAAAAAAAAAAAACCTGACTGTTGAAGGTACTTATAGCCAGGAGTTCTGATCACTTATACATTTTATTCCCAGTTGACAATTTTCTCACTCCCTGTTGGTCTTGGGACAGATATCTGTAAACCTCAAGCTCTAGCTCTGCTGAGTTCTTGGTTGGATACTGTAATCTTGAATGATTTGCTTGATGCCAGTATTTAAACCTTCCTGATGCTCCATCTACTGGCTGATCTTCTGGGAGTTCAAAACTTGTCCACAAAAGTGTGAATTTTCTCCTCTCTTTGGTTCACCATTCTTTGGGCTAGTACCTCCTTGCGAATAGGTTGTTTCTATAACCAGGTTCATTCTTCAATTCAAACCCATCACATCCAAGTGGGTTTATGAAAAGAAATTCCAACATAACTGGGGAACACAGATTCACAGACATCGCTTGCAATGCATCAATAAGTCAATGTGCTAATGTTATCTAGTTAAAAGAGAGTCAGAGGAGGTAAAAAACCCAGAATGGCACAACCATATAGAGTTCTTAATGACAGGAATAGTCTGTAGCACTGCTAAGGGTTAGACAGTATTCTAAGTACTTGACATGTGTTATCTTATTTAATACCTATAACATTGGGAGTCAACACAAAATTATCCCTCCCATTTCACAAACAAAAATGTGAACCGGAAGTTGGCCTCAAGCTCCTGTGGTCAGTAAGAGTCCCTTGTTCTCGTCATCACTGCCCTCCCTCCCATTCACATTCTTCCACATACAGCACCTGGGGTAGATAGAAACGACTTTGCAAGTCCCTTTAATGTGAGAAATTTCCTCATGATTTAAAACTGATCTTTTTTTTTCCAGGTGTTCTATCGGTAGGAAAATGCACAGTAGCAGAGCCCTGCTATGAACTGAATGTTAACTGACCTGATGTGACAATTATCTTGAAAGCGCATAGGAACCAGCACTTGTCGACCTTCCGTTTAGGTCTCCTCTTCACCATGAGTGGACCAAGATGCTGTGTCGGTCACTTTTCTTCCTTGAGTTCTCACCATTTCCTTAAGAATTTTTCTTTTCCTCTGAGTGTTGGAATAGGTTTTATGTTGTTGCAGAAATGATCTGCAAAGTCATGAGAAAACACAAAGCTTTCCTGAAGCAGGCACACTTACTGAAGGTCAGACAGGACACTTCATTCATTTCCTGGAGTTACTCTGAGCCCTTGAAACTGATACTAATCTGGAAGTCCCTGCATGCTCTGAACACCCAAACCACAGTGTAATTGTGGAAAGAGAAAGTCACCCACTGGTTCAATGGGATTATCCTAATGGGATTTCCATTTGACACTATAATGAGCAGACTGAAATTCAAGAACTTGAGAAGATCTCAGTAAAAACAAAGAATTATAGAACTGGAAAGAGTCTGAGTATCCTCACTGTAAAATCTGCAGAAGGGGCTGCCCTGGCCTCATTCAATCTTTAAATGTATTTCATTGTTTAACAATCATTTACAGTGATTCCCTTAAAGGCTTACTTTTAACCAGGCAATATCTATTCTGAATTTTAAATCTCATTAAAATGTTTGCTTTAACATTCAATTTTCTAAGCTGTGCTACTTTATGTTATTATACCCGTGGGTAAAATGGCCAAATTTTGTGTAGAGGAAAATCAGGATATATAGTCCAATAGATTGTGTTTCTGGTTTCTGAATTTGATTCAAAATAAACCAAATTTAATTATTCTTTTAATGAATTGCTTTTATTGAAAAACAAACGAGGGCATGTAGACAAGCTTCCATGGAAAACTTGATTTCATGGTCATGGGACATTTTCCTAAGCATGAAACAAACATAATAGTCACTCCTCTGAAAAAACATTAAAGGTTTAGGGACTTTAGCATCCTAACATAAAGGAAGGAAGGAAGGAAGGAAGGAAGGAAGGAAGGAAGGAAGGAGAAAGGAAGGGAAAGGAGAGGAAAGGAGGTAGAGAGGGAAGGAGGGAGGGAAGAAAGAAAAAAGAAAGGAACAAGAACAGAGGAGGAGAATAGAATGAGGGAAGAAGGGGGAAGGAAGGGAAGAAAGAGAAAGAAAAGAGAAAGAAAGAAAGAAAGAAAGAAAGAAAGAAAGAAAGAGAGAAAGAAAATAACTTATTACCTTGAAAGTAAAGAACATATTACAAATTTAACATTTACATTATAAGCTAAAGTAATTATTTGAGATCAGTAAGATGTAATAGTATTTCTATCATTAACTATTAATTATTATATTTTGAAATTCATGCCTCAAGTTTTCTTTAAAAAATACAAAGCATTCTCATATATTCATTAACACACATAAGAGCCACCTAGAAATTCATTTCTTTGCAAATTTTGCCTATGTTATCTATTACTTAGAAATCACCCCTGAAATGTCATATAGACAAAGGTCGAATTTTTTCCCAGCTACCATTAAGTAGGCATAATCCTGTTTTACTCAAAATACTTTTCAGTTTTCTTTTCTACTTCCTTGCAGTACTTTGGCCAATGGTGGTTCAGGAAGATGGGTTCCACACATCATTAAGGAGCCGTAAAAACCTGAGGAGAGACAAAGAGCCCAGAGGACCAAGGAAGCAGAATCTGCTCCACACTAGAAGAAACATCCTTTTCCACCCTTTCCTTTTGCCCTTCTCTTCTCCCAGCCTGGCAACCCCCTTCTAAACTTTTAAATGCTTCACCAAAGCATAGACACAATTGCAACACACACACACACACACACACACACACACACACACACACACACACACACAGAAACACACAGAGTAGTGGCCAGCGAGGTTAGAGAAGCCACACTAAACACAAGAAATATTTACAAGAACAGGGAGCTGTGGATGCAACTGTGAGTTAGAGCATTTCTAGAAGGCGGGCCTGGGTTCTTATTGTGCCCTTACACCACAGGATGAATTTATACCACCAGAGACCAGAACTCACAAGGCCCTAGAAGATTAGAAGTCTGTATTTCCCTATCCTCTTCTCTGATTTTCCATTTGTGAGGCTGGGCTGCTCCTGAGTCAATTAGAGTAAGAGTTCATTCATAGAGGCTAGAGCATATCCATAGCATGAAAATATTCAGATAAAAAGTGGGTGTGTTTCTGTATGTCTCTTACACTAGGACTAGTTTGTTTGGTTTACTAGAAGCCTGTGCATCTTCAGAAAGATGCTCTTTCTTCCTAGACAAAATGTTGATTGCCATAGCGCTTTGTTCAAGGCTCTATTATCACATTTATAACTCCAAATTCTGAGCACTTATTTGCACATCTTGCTTCCCCCGTCATACTGGGAAATTCTCAAGGCCCTGTGTTCTTCATCTTGGTCTTTACTGTTCCGTCCCCTAACCCCATCTTTCTCACACTTTGCAGGACCTGAGAGGACGTAGTCATGCAATGTGGACTTTTGAAATAAATATAAAAGTGAATGAATAAAAGACCTTTCATTATCCTTTATGTAAATCAGTGCCTTGTGCATAAGAAAAACTATGGACATATTATAATGTAACTATCCTTTATCAGAAAGTAGATAGGCACCACAAAGTATGATTGTCTGTCTTGATCTGATCCTAATAAGCTTTGTTCTTTACTATGAAGCAAAGCTGCAGGCTTTCTGGTTACTGAAGGCCAACCTGCTTGCTTTGGGCTACGTTTTGTAGCTGCCCTCAGTTCCTCAACCACTGCCGAAACACAGATACAGCTTTATACTTCATTTCAGTTGCACTGATATAGCACAATCTATGTTTTCTAGGGGATGGGATTTAGTTCAGTTGGTAGAGCACTGCTCTGCAGTCTCTGAGGTCCTGAGTTCAATTCCCAGCACTGCAAAATGGGAGAAGGACTTGGCAACCCACTCCCAAGGCAATCCCGAAACAGCCATTGAAAACCCTATGAGGCTCAATGGCACCTAACAACATGTTTTCTAGCCTGGTAAAAATGATCTTTCTGGAGTTGGGACTATAGCTCAGTGGTAGAATTTTGGTTTACCAAGTGCAAGGCTAGTGTTTGATCTGTAGCACTGCAAGACAAATGAATAAATAAACAAAGGAAAGAAGAAAAGTGAACTTCATTCTTTGGGGGCTTTTGTGTTTCTTTTTAAGATATATTTTGATGACCTTTATTCTTGATGGACCTTATTCAAAATGAATACTTTTGAAGCCATATACTTGGACTCAGAAAGGAAAACAGATTGACATCTAGACCAATAGTTTTTTGAGGTGGCTAAACACCTTCTAAGATGTGGTTTTAATTACCTGAAAACTAAGTTTTCTTTAGAATCCAGGCTGATACAGCTTAAATGAAGTTTCCTGCTGCCACCATGATTTGTGGTAGGATTAAAATGATTCAATTAAAGAGTTTGAATTTTCAAAGCCAATCAGTCCCAGTTTTGCAGAAATGCCCAGGAAGAGAAAATTCTGCAGAGGTCAGAGTGCTCCTAGTAAGAAAGGAAAGGCCACAGATCCAGTTTCAAAGATCTTCCCATGTGAATGTGACATTCAGCAACATGAAACCTACCCCCAGGGGAAGAAACAGGCTTCCAGAGAGTTGGCTGAAAAAGAGAAATCGGGCTCCAAAATGAAATTGCCTTTATATTGTTTATATTGAGGATTAAGTAGTAACTGAATATTTTTAAGTGTTTTTGATAAAACTGGGAGGAGGGATGCTGCGAAGTTGAATATTTAATTTTCTCCAATTGCAAAAGATGATTTAATGGCTGAATTGTTAGATCAAGCCTACTGTCCTGCTAAAGGGCTATAGAAGTAATATAAAAATAGTTCAGCTTCTACAGATGACCTGGCAACTTTAACAGTGAAAAAACTTGGAATGCATCAATAAATCTCCTAATAACTGAAGAAATATGTTTCTGGCAGGGCACCAGCAGCCTGGCGAATGCATTATCTTCCTACTGATATGCTGCATTAAAGAAAACAGTTTCAAGGATTTGCCCAGGTAGGTGACTTTCCCAGGCTGACAGATTCATAGATCTTAGTGCTTATGACCCCAGCAGTCTTTTGAAAAGGAAGGAACGCTTTTAGTGGTTTGAGTGAGGTGAGCTACTTGAACTGTTTCTTACCAGCCTGGCAGTAGCACCAGGTCTTCTGCAATGTTAGGATGAATATGTCAGGACAAAAGACATCATTATCTGAAAGGCTTTGGGAAAAATCAGATTTGGGGGCTCAGATACTTAGCATAGTAAATCTGCAACAACAGCAACAACCAAAACAAACAAACAAAACAGATGGACAGACCCCATGTATGTGGATAAGAGTATTGTCCTCCAACTCCTTTGCTAATCCATACATTTTCTTTAAATCCTTCTTGCAAAATTCATCTGTATTAGAGAGGATAAAAGCTGGGTACTGTGGTGCCCACCTGTAATCCCAGTGACTTGGAAGGCTGAGGCAGATGAATGGAAGTTCAAGACCAGAGGCAGCTTGCACAATTTAGCAAGACTCTGTATCAAAAATATAAAAGTGCTGGGGGGCAGCTCAGGGATAGAGCACTTGCCTGGGATGGCCAAAGGCCTGTGTCCAATCCCCAGTACAGAAACAAAGGAAAACAAAACAAAAGGATAAAATGTCACATTGTGAGCCTCCAATGGGCACAGAAAGCACCAACAGTTGATAACTAATCAAAACCTTACCAAAAATCAAGGATCATGTTTCCTGATGAAAAAGAATATGAACTTTTAATTAAAATAAACTTAGATTTTAAATTAAAGAATAATTTGGAATTGGCTGGAGGTTTCCAGGTAGAACTGCAGGTTCTGACTCTATGTCTGATTTTAAAAATTATCTTGTTGCTGTTGTTAGGTGCTATCGAGTCAGGTCTGACTCATAGTGCACCTAGGTACAATAGAACAAAGCACTCTCTGACATTGTGCCATGCCTGGCACTATGTCAGTACTTCTCTGCTATTCACAAGGTTTTCAATGGCTGATTATTTTGGGGTTGCTTCTGGAGTGGGTTGCCATGTCCTCCTATTTTTGTGGTGCTGGGGATTTAACCCAGAGCCTCAGAGAGCACAGAGCAGCACTCTATCAACTGAGCTAAATCCCAATGGGGGAGAACTATCTAGAAGCTCTTATTTCCAAAATATATTTCCCTCATGGGTTTTTAGTTTCTTCCATTAGGAATTAACTATTTTAAATGATCATAGTTTCATACAGGATCTTGGCTCTAATAATTAATTAATAATTAACTCCTATATTAGATAGTAATAGGAGAAGGGCATGGTAATACACTCCCAAAGCAGTCCTGAAGCAATCAGCCAGCCATTGGAAACATTATAAATAGCAGAGAAGCACTTACATAGTGCTGGGCATGGCATAGTGTTGGAGAGTGCTTCATTCTGTTGTACATAAGGTCACTATGAGTCAGACCTGACTTGATGGCACCTAACAACAATTAGTAGCTATGAAAAATAGTAGAATCAGGATATAAGCTACAAAGTCTAGTTTTGTTAAAACATTATTAGATATTTACTATATTTAATAATGCCTGCAGCTGTAGCCCTGTGGCATCCAATCCTGTCAGATCTCGGAAGCTAAGCAGGGTTGGGCCTGGTTAGTACCTGGATGGGAGACCCCCTGGGAACACCAGAAACTGTAGGCTTGGGAGAAGGACCTGGCAACCCCCTCCCAAAAATCAATCTGCCATTGAAAACCCTATGAACAGCAGAGAAGCACTGACAATAGTGTTTCCCCTGTGGTACAGAGGGCCGCTATGAATCGGATACTGACTCGATGGCACCTAACAACAACAACAACATATTTAATAATGGCATATTTCTAGAGAGATATGCCTCTTATTTTAGAATATAATAATTTTTTTACTTAAAAATGAGTCCTATTCAGCATGTTAGAAGCTTAGAAGTTGCCACTATGTCCTCATAAGTCAAAAGTCCCACAGAATAAAAAATCAATGACTCTTAGATCTGTCAGAGAAGTATGCATGCAGGGCAAACCATTGACTCCCAAACTGGATAGGAAACAGGTGAATATGGAGAAGATGAACCTACCAGAGCAGAACCCTCCAAGGGAACCAGTTCTGAGGAGGGAAATATGAACTATAATTGATAAATTGCTGGAGAGTAAATGTGGACAAGTTTGAGAGAGACAAACTTCAGGGAAATCTAGTCATGAGCCAGAAAGTGGAAGGGTGTGGCACACACCCATGAGTTTTGCTTCCAAGATCTATCAGGTTCTCATAGTGAATACTAGGGAAAAAATTCCTCTTATGCTTCTGGCATGGAGAGGGAAAAAAATGAACATTTTGAAATATAGATGATTTCTGGCATACAATGCCTTAACATAACTATTCTCAACTTTACTGTAGTGCAAAAGTGTACGCATACAATCATTCTGCTTTTTAATTTTCTGCACAATAATCAATAAATTACACAAGATAATGAATACTTATTAGAAAATAGGCCTTGTGTTAAATTATTTTCTCAAATTATAGATGAATGTAAGTGCTCTGAGCATATTTAAGGTAGGTAGGTTAGGTGCATCAAATGCATTTTTGAGTTAATGATATTTTCAACTTGGGATGGGTTTGTCAGGAAATAACCCTATTATAAGTTGGAATATCTAGACACTGGACCATTCTGTTCTTTGCAAAGTCTTCTTTCAGGAGAAACTAGTTATCTAGAGCTTTATCAGACCTTAACTGACCTGGGAAAAGGGAAATACTCAACTCCTTTCCCCGTAAAGTATCCTGTGACCCCTCTAAGGGATGGGGAGATTGAAAAGCACATGTGAGATTTATAGTACTGAAGTACAGACTCACAAAAGACTGAAACCTTTAGTATTATAGAATGTTTTACCTCCCCAACATCTTACCATCATATTACTAAGACCAATTTACAGCATTTCCTTTTATTCAGTGTATCATGTCCAGCTACCATGCCAAAGTTTAAAGGTATACTAAGGTGCAAAACACATGGTTTGAAGAGAGCATCAGAACCAGACTCCAATATTGCAGGAGATTGGAATTACCATAAATGTAAAGCAACTATGATTAATATGCTATGGATTCTAAAGGATGAAGTGAGTAACATGTGAGAATGATGGACAATGTAATCAAAGAAGGAGAAATTCTAAGAAAGAACCAAAATGAAATGCCAGAGACCAAAACTAGTATAGCAGAAATAAAGAGTATCTTTGATGGGTTTATTAGTAGACTCAACACACCTAAGGAAAGAATCTTTGAACCTGGTGATATCTCAATAGAAATCTCTAAAACTGAAAGGCAAAGAGAGAAATAAAAACCCTTTAAAAAATCCAAATATCCAAGAGCTGTGCAACAACTATAAAATATGTAACATATGTTTGATGGGAATACCTGAAGGGGAAGAAAGTAAAAAAGAAGAAAGAAAGAAAGAAAGAAAGAAAGAAAGAAAGAAAGAAAGAAAGAAAGGGAGGAAAGAGAGAAAAAGGAAGGAAAGAAGAAAGCAAAAAAAGAAGAAAGGAAGGAAAGGAGAAAGGGAGGGAGGCAGGGAGGGAGGATGGAAGGATGGAAGGAAGGAAGGAAAAGAAATATTTGAAATAATAAAGACTGATAATTATCCCAAATTAATGTAAGGCACGAAATCAAAGATCCAGGAAATTAAGTAAAAGCCAAGTAAATAAGTGAAAACCAAACCAAACAAACAACTCCCCCCACAAACTGTACCTAGGCATATTATGTTCAAATTAAAAGAGATAGAAAATAAAGAAAAATCCTGAAAGAAGTTGAAGATGGGTGGAAGGAAACACCTTACTATTGTAGAACAAAGATAAGAATTATTTCTGACTTCTCCTCAGAACCATGCAAGAAAACAGCAAGTGGATTCAAATATTTAAAGTGTTGATAGAAAAAAGTCACCAACCTAAATGTCTATACACTGTGAAAGTGTCCTTCAAAAATTAAAGAGACATAAAGACATTTTCTGATAAATAACAACTCAAGGAATTTGTTGCTGGTAGACTTGTCTTGCAAGAAATGTTAGAAATTGTTTAGAGAGAAGGAAAATGACATAAGTCAGAAATGATGATCTGCATAAGGAAAGGAAGAATATTAGAGAAGAAATAAATGAAAATATAATGAATAACATGATTCAATGGCACCTAACAACATACTTAATTGATCTAACAGGTGAAAGTTTTTCAATATAATGGCAATATTTCTGTATGCTTATATGTATACACACACATATATATGTTTATGCTTATGTAAATACCATAAATGATACAAGACACATGAGGTAAGAATTAGAATTATTTTCTTATTATAAGGTCCTCACACTACTGTGAAGCAGAACAGTGTTATTTGAAAGAAGACTTGGATTAATGTTAAATGCATATTGAAAACCTAGGGAAAACACAAAAAATAATAGGAGGAGGAGGAAGAGAAGGAGGACGAAGTGGAAGTGGAGGAGGAGGAGAAGGGGAGGGGGAGGAGGAGGAGGAGGAAGAAGAAGGCAGCGGCAATGATGACCATGATGACAGGGAGGATAGAAAGGAGGAGGAGAAGGTGAACCTGATATTTTAAGAAAGGATAGAAAGTAGAATCATAAAATACTCACTTGAAACCACAAAAGTCAGAAAAATAGTGGAAGACAAAAATATAAACAAAGAACATTGGCATTCATTAGAAAGTACTAAGAAATATAAGAAATATAGTACATATTAATCCAACTCTATCAATTAAATTTTGAAGGTCAATGGTATAAATGCACCAGTTACAACAGATATTGCCTGAGTATATAAAAACATACCAGTATAAATTATCTGTAAGAAGTCAACTTTAAGTATATATATATATATATATATATATATATATATATATATATATAGTTGATGAATGCAGAAAGACATATCCTATTTCCACTAATGAAAAGCAAGTAGAACTTGAGAGTACATATAGTTATCAGTGATTAAGAGGGCATTGCATAATAATAATGGGATCAATAGCCCAACAAGACATAACAATCTTTAATGTGTATGAACCTAACAACAAAGTATAAGACACATGAGGCAAAAATTGATAATAACTAGAAGAGATAGCAATAAACCCACTATTGAACCTGGAGAATTCAACACCCTTCTATCAGAAATGGATAGATCCAGCAGGTAGAAAATCAGTAAGGACATTGTGATGCTTCATTCTGGGTGTCAATTTGGCTGGATTATTGGATGCCTAGAGAATTGGTAGAACACACTTGTGGGTATTCATGTGAGAGGGTTTCCAGAGAAGGCTCAAATGCAGGTGAGTGAACTGACTGGAGAAGACCTGCTCTGAATGTAAGTGGTAATGTCCAATAGGCTGGGAGCGCAGATACAAGGAAAAATCAGAGGAAAGGGGAGGCTCACTCTCTTGCTCTTGCTCCTCCTTCTCAGGCAAATACATTTTTCTGATGCTGTTGCCCATGGTCACCAGAGTCCTATTTCTTCACTTTTAAATGCAGACTTGTACCAGCGGGTCTCCAGAGGGTATTCACAATGTAAGGCTCAGACTGGGTCTGCATATTGATCTCTCTGTATCTTCCTGAGAACCTAGCTTCTTGGCCTGAGCAGCTACCAGTTTGCAGGTTATCTAACCTGCAGAGACATCCACCGCAGAACTTCCAAGCCTCTATGATTGTGTAAGCCAATCTAATAAATTCCCTCATATAATTACATATATTCTATTGGTTCTGTTTCTCTGGAGAACCCTGACTAATATAGACAGAGTTGTACTCAACACCACCACCAATCAACTGGATATAATAGGCACTTACGGACTACTTCATCCATTAAGAGCATACATTCTTCTCAAGCTCACGTAAAGCATTCACCAAGATAGAACACATCCTGGGTCATACAAACACCTCAATAAGTTGAATAAAATAAAAATTCTGTAATGTCTGCTCTTACATAATAAAGAATTAAACTAAAAATCAATAATAAGAAGACAGCCAGAAAATTCCAATTGTCAAAGGTTACACACACACTTCTACATAAAACATGAATCAAAGAAGAAATCTAACATAAGATTTCACCTTAGAAAGAAGAGCAAATATTTTCCAAAGTAAGCAGAAAGAAAAAAATTAAAGTAGAAATCAATGAAATTGAGATCAGAAAATTAATAGAGAAAGTAAATGAAAACGAAAGACAGTTAATCATAAAGATTAATATCTTCAATAAGCTTCCAATTCCAGGCAGCCTTGGGGCTGGGGAGAAAAAGAGGGAAGGAGGAGATGAAGAGATGGATTCACTGGTGAACTTTACCAAACATTAAAGAATATATTATACCAATTCTCTATAATCCATTTCAGAAGATAAATGTAGAAGGCATATTTCCTAACTGATTCTATGAGACTAGTATCATTGTCATATCAAGACAAGACAAAGAAATTTTCAGAAAAGAAAAATATATAAGAATATCTCTTATGAATATTGATGTAAAAATCCCCCACCAAATATTAGCAAATCAAGTACAACAATGTATAGAAAGAATTATACACTGTGATGAAGCGGAATTAGTCCATGGATATGAGACTGATTCAATATTCACAAATGAATTAATGTAATCCACCATATCAACAGGCTATCGAAGAAAAAAATCACAAAGCTCTATCAACAGATGCAGATAAAGCATTTGACAAAATGCAATGCCAATTCATGATTTTTCTTTAAAGGAAACTTCTGAGTAAACTAGAAACAGAGGGAAATTTTCTCACCTTGATAAAGAATATGTACAAAAATGCATTTGGCTAACATAGAAGGCAGTGGTAATAAACTAAAAGTTTTCCCACTAGCATGAAAGCAAACATGTTCTCTCTCACTACTGCATTTCTACATACTGGCAATTTGAGTTAATGTGGCAAGATGAAAAGAGGAAATAAAAAGTGTACTGATAGGGAAACAAGAATCAAAACTGTCTTTGTTTACAGATGACATGATCATTTATTTAGGAAATCCAAAAGAATGGACAAAAACCAATCTTGGAAATAAATGATTATAGTGAGGTTACAGGATACAAGGTTAACATTCAAAAGTCAATCACTTTCCTATATACCACCAATGAACAGATGGAATTTTTAATTAAAAACATAATTTTATTTACCTTAGCATCCCTTAAAATGAAATACTCAAGTATGTTGTTGTTGTTGTTGTTGTTGTTGCTAGGTGATGTCAAGTCAGTATCTGACTCATAGCGACCCTATGTACAACAGGTGAAACACTACTCTCAGTGTTCCTTTGCTATTCAGAGAGTTTTTGATGGCTGACTGTATTTTAGGAGTGGGCTGCCGGGTCCTTCTCCAAATGTTGTTGTGAGGTGCCGTCAAGTCATGTGTCCAATTCATAGTGACCCTTGTAGGGTTTTCAATGGCTGTTTTAGGATTGCTTCAGAAGAGGATTGCCACATCCTTCTCCTGTTTTTCCAGTGCTGGGGATTGAATCAGATCCTCAGAGAGTGTGGAGCAGCACTGTACCAACTGAGCTAAACCTCAGATCATACTTAAGAATAGATCTTACAAAATCTTCTCATGGCCTATATGTGGCACATAGCAAAATTATCATGAAAGAAATCAAAGGAAAAAAGAGATCTTCCATGTCCATGGATAAGAAGACTCATTACTGTCAATATGTCAGCTCTTCCAAATTTTTCTAAAGACTTTATGGCATCCTAATCAAATTTCCAGCAAATTTTCTTGTAGATACCAACAAACTATAAATCTAAAGTTTATGTGGACAGAGACCCAGAATAGATAACATAATATTGAGGGAGAAGAACCAAGTTGAAAGACTGACACTCCCCAACTTCAAAAGTGACTGTGAATCTACAATAATCAAAATACTGCACTACTGGTGAAAAAATAGACAAATAGGTCAGTGGAACAGAATAGAGAACCCAAAAAATACACCCACATAAATGCAGTCAAACAATCTTTGGCCAAAAGGCAAAGGAAAAGAACACAATGGAGACAAGACAATCTTACCAAACTTGGAAGCAAACAAAGAATCCTCCAGTAGGTGAATGGGTAAATAAATCATGATATATCCAGTCTATGGAATATTAAACACTAAAAAGACATGTAGCCTGCAGCCATAGCACTGTGGCATCAGATCCCATCAGATCTTGGAAGCTAAGCAGCTTGGGCCTGTTTAGTACTTGGATGGGAGACTGCCTGGGAACACCAGGTGCTGTAGGCTTGGGAGAAGGACCTGGCAACCCACTCCCCCAAACCAACATGTCATTGAAAACCCTATGAATAGCAGAGAAGCACTGACAATAGTGTTTTGCCTGTTGTATGTATGGTTGCTATGAGTTGGACACCAACTCACAGCACCTAACAATAACAACAAAAGAAATGAACTTTCAAGCCATGAAAAGACATAAAACAAACCTAAACGCATATCACTAAAAGAAAAAATGCCAATCTGAAAAGGCTACATACTGTATGATTCCAACTACATAATGTTCTGGAAAAGGCAAAGGTATGGAAACAGTAAAATATCAGTGTTTGCAAGAGTTAGGGAGGGAGGCAAGTATGAATAGGAGTATTGATAGGAATTTTAGGGCAGTGATCCTGTTCTGTTATGATGCTGTATTAATTAGCTTTTGTGTCCTGGTGACCAAGGAAGGTGGGTTTATTTGTCCCATGATTTCAGAGGATCTCATTCCATAGTTGTAGGCAAGGCGCAGTGGAGCAGGCTGCAGAGTCTGTGGCAGAGGATAGCTCTTCATATCATGGCAGATCAGGATCAGAGAGATCCAGGCCCTGGATAACCTTCAAAGACCCCGCCTCCAGGCCCTACTTCCTCCAGCCAGGTGCCACCTCCCAAAGTACCACACCCTCCTAAAATAGTGCCACGAGCTGGGGACCCAGCTCTCAAGCATGAGCCTGTGGTTGTCCTTTTATATTCACACATTTTATATTACCATCACAGATGCTACACTGGCAGATATGCATCATTATGAACTGGTCTAAACCTGTAGAATGTATAGCATCAAAGGGTGAACTCTAACAAAAGGCCAAGATTTTGGCTACTGTGCTATGTCCGTGTCACTCAGCAGTTGTAACAAACTTCCCCTTGTGATGTGGATGTTGATAATGGGGAAGGCAACATATGTTTGAGGAGGGAGTATATGGGAAATCTCTGTATTTTTAGCTTAATTCTTTGCTGTTAACCTACAAGTAATCTAAAAAGTAAACTTTATTTTAACAAAGAAGAAAATAAGAAAAAGAAAAGAAAAAATTAAAAATAAATGTAATGGCCCATGATACCTTTTCTAACTCAAAAGAAAACAGTAAAATGTAAAGTGTTAGTTCAAAACAGGTGTTAAATGCATAGATGGAAAGAGAATTTCAAATGCTATAACCTTTTCTGCCAAGTACAGTGTTTTTTCAAGATCATGTACAAGAAGAAAATAATAAACTGCTATATATTTATATATGTATATACATATGATCATCTTACCATGAAATAGGGTTTTCTTCTGTGCCTCTCTCAGTATTAACTTTAGATAATGTAATTCCTCACAAATAAACACATTGTGCTTCCTCCAAAGATTCTTTCTCCCTCTCCTCCTGTTCCCTTTCCTTTTCCCATGGCTCTCCTTCCCGTCCCTTCTGCTCTTTGTCTCTTTTTCTGTCCATCTCTTCTGCCTCTCTTTCTCTCTGCCTTTCTCTTTCTTTCCCTCTCTCTCAAGTAGACATTCTCATGTTGTTCTTGTTCCTCTATTCATTACCAGGTTGAATAAATGTTAATACTCTGGTGATCTACACCTGGAGAAAGAAACCTTCACTCAGTTTTGAAAAACAAACACTACTGTCTTCTTGGCTACTCCGAGGGCAAGGAGACATCATTGTTTATTTTTTGTCAAAACCAACAAGTCAGAAATCTAGTTAACACTTAGAGTTCCATTTTATGGTAGTAAAATACAGAATGCAGTTCTGCATACCTGGCTACTTTTGAGCAAAAACAAACCTATAACTTGAGATACGAATAACTCCAGTCCATGTTTACTTACTGTGCAGTCTGTGTGAGGTGCTGGGGTGAAGGCTTTACACATGGACTCTCGCTCATATCACTAGCCTGTAACCCCCATTTTGTAGATGAGAAAACTAAGGCTTGTTGACCTAAATTTACACAGATAGGAAGTACTGGACCTGTAACTGAAACCCACATACAATCTAATTTTAAAACCCACATCTTTTCCACTGGAGGAAATCAAAATTTAAACCTGACTCCTAATTTAAAGATATTCTGGTAGGAGGGGAGATGGAACCAGAAAGGAGAAGGCTTGTTCTCAACTCAAACTTTAATCATTTGTGTTCCTTGAGCAAATAAATCATTTCCTCTCTTTAAGCTTCTGTTTCCTTATATATGCAATGGGTAAGTTTCAAAATGATCTTTAATTTCCAAATAACTCAGCTTGCAACAAGTTATTATAGAAAGTGAACAATCAGAAACAATCCTAGTTGGCATTCCTTTTAAATACCATACCACAGGTAATATACTTATGACAGAAATATCCAGGCTGAAGCCCATAGCACTATTTTAATACAACACATTTCACTACTATAAATGGTCAATATTTCACCTATTCATAAGTTTATAATTTCTTGTTTTAGTTCCTTTTTAGGGTTCCCTTACTATCTTCGAGGCCAAACAAAGTACTTTTCCTACCCTGACTAATCTCTGTTACCTCCTCTTTTTATCAGAATCTCAGTCTGATGTTCCATTCAGCTGGTCTCTTAGGACATCCGGCTCATGACAAATTCAGAAGCAAATACCACACTGACACTGTTCTGCAAACCTTCTTCCCTTCAAGGCATCTGATCTTCAAAAAAATCCAGAAGAAACATGCATGAGATAGAAACATTCAAGACCCATCTCGATGCATCCGACCACTTCATTGCTGGCTCTCTCTGGAGATTCACATCTGTTTCTGGCACCACAGTCTGGGGACACTTGTGTAACTTGCAAAGAGCCTCTAGCTCTCTATGACCAGCTCATTGTGAGCCTCAGCCTAGTTTACAATTGGTGCATGTGAACTTTGCAGAGCCCTAGATTCGTGGAGAATGATACACTATGTTTTCGACACCTTTGTACTTCTTGCCTTCCAATTTCATTGTGTCCATTGCCATTTTACAACCCTAGACAACTCTTATTCTCATATCTGTGTTTGATTTCACCACCTCTCTGGAAGCCTGGCCTCCCGATCATAGGTGTTAATCAAATATCAACTATTTTTTATTGGTGCTTTTGTTTAACATCTGCCATTAATGTAACGGAATTAGTTTCTTTCATAGGTCTGTCTCTCCTCATAGACCAGAAGAACCTCTGCCATAAAGCCTCAAGTCCTAATTTTTCTCTAAATCCTTCACAGAACCTCCCAGAGTGTCTGGCACATAAGCAGTCCAGATAAAATGTTTTTTGAATTATTTAATGCATCCACATGCTGATTAGGAAATAGGTCCTTCTACCTAGAAAAACCTTCCAAGGAAGGGTTAATTTCCCTTAACCCCAAGCAATGTTGTATTGTCTATCCAACACATATTTACTGAGCACCTGCTATGTATCATAAGCTCTTTTAGACTCTAGTGATGTGCAAACAAGTAAATAAATAGAAAGATAAATTACCTTGTTCTTTGGGTGGTTATATTGTAATGGTGGAGAAACAAGCAGCATGAGAAAAATAGACTATAGTGTTGTCGTTGTTAGGTGCCATTGAGTAGTGTCTGACTCATAGTGATCTTTACAGGGTTTTCAATGGCTGTTTGTTTTGGCATTGCCTCAGGAGTGGATTGCCACATCCTTCTCCCATTTTTGCTGTGCTGGGAATCAATCTCGGGACCTCAGAGACTGCAGAGTGGCACTCTATCAACTGAGCTAAATCCCAGCCCCCCGACTATAGTAGAAGGTGAGAAATACCATGAAGGCATCGGAGACAGAGGGTGGCTGATGTGGAAGAGAAGGCAGCCACTTTAAGAAGGTGATTAGGTGGACTGCACTGAAGATAACGCCTGGCAGCAATAATCATAGTGATAATAGGAATGAGAATAGCAGGAGGAACGACAACAGCGACTACCATTTCTACGGTGCATTATAATTGACAAAGCAATTTCGTATAAACCAGAATCATGCAGGTGAGTTGTATTACTGAGTGGTAAAGCACTATAAAGTCATGATAATTAAGTCAACAAAAAAGCCAGAATTTTCCAGCAGATAAATTTAAGACGCTAGGTTTTTCACTTGCCTGCACCCATACCACTGTGACATCTGATCCCATCAGATCTCTGCAGCTAAGCAGGGTCAGGCCTGGGTAGTACTTGGATGAGAGACTGCCTGGGAACAGCAAGTGCTGTAGGCTTGGGAGAAGGAACTGGCATCCCACTCCCCAAAATTCAATCAGCCATTGAAAATCCTACAATAGCACAGAAGCACAACAACAGTGTTCTGTCTGTTGTACATACGGTTGCTTTAAGTTGGACACCAACTTCACAGCACCTAATAACAACATCAACAACAGTTTTTTTTCATAATAGATCCTAAAAACTCAGAAGTAAAATAGTTGATAATGATTACACCATGAACTAATGAAGAAGGAATATACTATTCAATGAAAGATAATAGAATAATTGCCTAATTTATTTGGAAAATAAATCAATTTAAGAGACTTCTTCATACTATATAGAAATAACATCCAGGGAAAATTTTTGAAATAAACTATAATGAAGGTCAAAGAAAATACAAGTAAAAGTATATTTGAGCACAGGTATGTAATAATCATTTACATAGTGAAGGAATTATGCCTTCATCATTGTTTTCATGGGTAGTATTTATTGAACATTTACTATATGTTAGGCAGTATGTATTTTCCTTGCTTTTCCCAATGGGCTCTCAAAGCAAAAATATTGTGTGGATTCTCTTATCAACTCCATTTTTAAATGTGGAAGTTCAGGCAAGGGAGTTGTTATTATTTTAGTATGGTTTGTCCACTCAAATTCACACAGGAATATGATCCTCAAAGTGTTGTGTTAATGGTATTAAGAGAGTGGATACTTAATCCAACTATGGTATTTAGAAGTCAGACCTTTTCAAAGGAATTAAAATTGAGTAGGTCATTAGGGTAGAGCCTTCATGTTCAATCCTGGTTGCTTTCAAGGAGAGGGGGAGAGAACACACAGAGACAGATAGGTAAGCTTTCATGCTATCATGCAAAGCAGCAAAGTGGTGCCCATGCCAGAGCCTGCACCATGCTATTTGGACTTTCTGGCTCCAGAATTGTGAGACAAAATAAATCTCTCTGCTTTATAACATGTCCTGCCTTGGGTATTTTGTTATAGTAAGTAAAAATGGACTAATGCAGCAGTTTTAGTAACTTTTCAGAGATCACATCTTGAGGAAGTGGAACAATTACATTAAGGAGCTGGATAGTCTGATTCTAGAACTTCTATTCTTTTTGCAATCCTATATATATATATATATATATATATATATATAATGAAACAAAATTGGGGAAGGAAAGAAAAATTATAAGGAAACAAATAAACAAACAAATGGATCAAGATACAAACAAAAATTGTGAAATCAATGTATAAGAGAATAATGAATGTGGAAGAGTTGAATTTCTGCAATTAGTTATGCACACACAAACTTAATACATTGAGACACTTAAAAAACAAACCATGAAATCTATTCAACTTTCTTATTTCTTTGTTTCCTTTCCAAATTGTTCTACTTAGAATCAGTGAGGTCTTGAAACAGGATTATGTAGGTATTGCCAAGCTACTTTCCATAAATGACACACCAATTTATATTCCCAAGTGGCAAAAGAATAAAAAGACTTAAAAATATTTATAGCTTTTGACCTAGAAATCCCATTTCTAGGAATCTATTCAAGGGGAAATTTGGAAATACAAAGTTTTAATCACAGGGATTTTGGTCAAAAATATTTTATTAGAATAGAGAAATTATTAACATATAAATGTCCAACATGAGAAAAATCAGTGAGTACATCAACATATACCTATAAGTGATTTTATTATATTATTATTCTATAGCTAAAGGATCACCAAACCATGGATTGTGAGCCAAAGTCTAGCCCATTGCTTTTTCTACTTTGCCCATTATTTTTTTCTACATTGGTAAATGAAGTATTATTGGAACAGAGCCCTGTTATTTTACTTACATGTGGTCCATGGTTCCTTTTACAATGAACAGGCCGATTCAAGTAGTTGCTGCAGGAGTTGTATTGCCTGCAATGCTTAAATTATTTATATTCTGGCACTTTGCAGAAAAGTTTACTGACCCCTATTGCAGCCAGTCAATTAAATTATGTTTATAATGAATGCTTAATGGCAAAGTTAAATGTGAAACTTGTAATCATAAATGAAATAGGAGCATTCCTTATATTTTAACACAATAATTACTAATAAAGATGTCAATAATAATAAAGGCATGGCTCAAAACCACTGCATTTGTATTTCATAATAGTCAACTTTAATGGAGTAAGTCTAAGTCTATAGTATTATTTTAGACTAATTTAAGTTGAATTATCTTTTCTTTGGCAAATTCTTTCCTAGTATTAGTAATTCCTACACTGTGCATCATATCTTTTTGACTCTACACAAACAGTTCTGCACAAACATTCATCTGTGATAATTTATGACACTTGAGTCTCCAAATGGCCAGTGAAACCATTGTCAGTGATGATGTCACCCACCTTAACCTTAAAGGGCAACTTCTCCCCACATTTGATTTCCTGAGCTAATAACCATACTTTTCAGAGTGCATCAAAATCCAAAATTAGCAGCCTGACCTATTGAGTAACTGATGCCTGGAAAATTAGGTCACTGTACTATTTGTTTTCAGGGTTTTAAGAAATTGCAGCAATAAGTACAGACCATCTCTTGCTGCTCTGCCTTTGAAAACAATGACTTCGAGTTAATAAATCACCAGGAAGGAGCTGACAGGGAATAGATCTGTGTTCACTTCTTTCAGTTGTTTTTGCTGATTCAAAAATTATTAGCACCTGATAGTAGTTGCAATGCTAACCCACAGGGAAAGGGAAATTCCCAAGCCAGGTTTCTGTCAGATAGAGGGCAATTATGGCAGATAAGGAGACTTATAAACTGTCAAAATGTATGTCAGTGCCTGAAAAGATCGAATTGTCGATTTAGAGTTAATAGTAGAAATTATATGGAACAGACAGTTCTCAAGAGAAGAAATATAAATGGCCAATAAACATATGAAAAAATACTCAATATCCTTACCTCCTTGGTTCTCTGAGAATACAGAGCAGCACTCTACCAACTGAGCTAAAGCTCCAGGCTCCTTAGCCTTTGTTGTTGTTGTTGTTGTTAGGTGCCATCGAGTCGAATCCGACTCATAATGACCCTATGCAGATCGAAACACTTGCTGATTCTGTGCCAGGCAAATGATCTTATTTATGTTTAAGCCCATTGTTGTAGACACTGTGTCAATCCATCTGGTGGAGGGTTTTCCTCTTTTGCGTTGACCTGCCACTCTCCCAAACATGATGTCCTTCTCCAGGGATTGATCTCTCCTGACTACATGTCTGAAATATGTAAGACACAATCTGTCCATTCCTGCTTCCAAGGAGCACTCTGGCCGCACGTCCTCCAGGACAGACCTATTGGTTCTTTTGGCAGTCCATGGTACATTCAATAGACGTCTCCAGCACCACAATTCAAAAGCATCAATTCTTTTTCTGTCTCTCTTGTTCAATGTCCAGCTTTCACAACCATATGATGCGACTGAAAATACCATGGCATGAGTCAGACACACCTTCGTTTTCAAAGTGACATCTTTGCTTTTCAATACTCTAAAGAGATCTTTTGCCACAGCTTTTCCTAGAGCAATGCGTCTTTTGACTTCTTGACTGCTGCCTCCGCAGGTGTTGATTATAGAGCCAAACAAATCAAAATCTTGGGCAATCTCAATATTTCTCCATTTATTGTGAAGTTGCGTACTGACCCAGTCATAAGCATTTTTGTTTTGTTGATATTTAGTCATAACCCATATTGAAGGCTATGATCTTTGATCTTCATCAGTAAATGTTTTAAATCTTCTTCACTTTCAGCAAGCAGAATTGTGTCATCTGCATAACGCAGGTTGTTAATGAGTCTTCCTCCAATCTTGATGCCATGTTCTTCCTCATAAAGTCCAGCTTCTCGCATTATTTGCTCAGCGTATAAGTTGAAGAGATAGGGTGAGAGTATACAGGCCTGATGCACACCTTTCTCAATTTTAAACCACTCAGTGTTTCCTTGTTCTATTTGAGCAACTGCCTCCTGGTTCATGTACAGATTTCTCATGAGCATAATTAGGTGTTCTGGTATTCCCATTTTCCAAAGTGTTATCCATAATTTGTTATGATCCACACAATCAAATGCTTTTGCATAGTCATTAAAACATAGAGAGACATCTTTCTGATATTCTCTGCTTTCAGCTAATATCCACCTGACATCAGCAATGATGTCCCTGGTTCCCCACCCTCTCCTGAATCCAGCTTGATTTTTCGGTAATTCCCTGTCCATATACTGCTGCAGTCACTTCTGATTGATCTTTAGTAGAATTTTGCTGGTGTGTGATATTAATGATAATGTCCAATAGTTTGCACATTCAGTTGGATCCCCTTTTTTGGGAATAGGCACAAATATGGATCTCTTCCAGTCAGTTGGCCAAGTAGCTGTTTTCCAAACCTGTTGGCACAAACATGTTAACACCTCCAGTGCTGCATCTGTTTGTTGAAACATCTCTATTGGTATCCCATCAATTCCTGGAGCCTTGTGTTTTGCCAGTTCTTTC
>VMDO01000295.1:326191-339369 GCA_007922755.1 Pedetes capensis | reverse complement strand
CAGGCTACGGAATATTAGAACCTGGCAATAAGACAAGTTTCTGGGTTTTAAGATGGGCAAGGATCAGAACAGATGTGGCTCCAAGGCAGATGTGGCTCCAAGGCAGACACGCAAATGGCCAAAAGCCTGGGAAAGAGCCTCAGTACCATCAGTCCTCAAGGAAATGCAAAGTAAAACCACTGTGAGCTGTCACTTCACTCACACACACCTTGTGGCTACTCAGACAGGTGCTGGTGAGGAGGTGGGGTAACGAGCCCTCGAACACTGCTGGCAGGAACTGGAATGGTGCCATGGCTGGGAAAAAGATCTGGCAGCGCCTCAAAAGGTGAAAGAGAGTCTCCAGGGGACCCAGCAAGTCTACTCCCCACGAGAACGGAAATGTGCACACACACATGAAAACTCACCCACGTGCTCACAGCAGCACTAGTCACAAGAGCCACGAGGCGCGGGTCGAGCCAAACATCCAACAGAGGAACGGACCAACAAAAATGTAGTCAAGTCAGACAATGAAATATTATTCAGCCGGAAAAAGGAATGGAGTACTGGTGCACACTACTACATGGCTAAGCCTTGGGAATACTGAGCTCGGTGAAAGCAGACAGACCCAGGAGGACACACAGTGCATGCCCACTGATATGAAATGTCCAGAACAGGCAGATCCATAGAGCAGAAAGCAGACTCGTGGCTGCCAGGCACTAAGGGAGGAGTGGAGATAGGAGGTGGCTGTGCCTAAGCATGAGTTTCTTTGGGGGATGATAGAAGGTGTTTTAGGCCGAGTGTGGCAGTGCCTGCCTGAAATCCCAGCACCCAGGAGGCAGAGGCAGAAGGATCGCAAGCTCAAAGCCAATCTGGGCTATACAGGGAGACCCGATCTCAAAAACAGTAAAAAATAAAATGGTCTAAAACTAAATTGAGGTGACAGCTGTGCAACTTTATGAATATAATTAAAAAACACTAAATCGTACATTTTGAAAGAGTTTCACAGTATGTGATTTATATCTCAATAAAGATGTTACCAAAACATGTTTTTTTGTTGTTGGTTTTTGTTTTTTGTTTTTTGCAGTATTGGGGGTTGAACCCAGGGCCTTGCCCTTGCATGCTCTGCAAGTGCTGGACCACCGAGCTGCACTCACAGCCCATTTTTTTAACTTTTTGAGACTCACTAAGGGTCTCACTAAGTTTCACAGACCGCCTCTGGTCTTGAACTTGCAGTCCTCCTGCCTCCACCTCCCAAGCTGCTGGGATTACAGGTGTGCACCACCACACCTGGCGTGAAGATGTTACTAAAAAATGTCACCGAAATACCGTTTGTCACCTCTAAGGGTGCAGGCCTGGCATGCGGCCACCAGCAAGTTCACCAGCCTCTGGGAGTGCCTGCAGGGGTGCACTATACCTGCCGCAAGGTTGGTCCCCTGGAACTTGAGGAAGGCCAGGAGGGGTCTCCCTCAGCACCCGAGACCCTTCCTCCATAGACCACCACCACCCTCACCTTGAAATGCCCATTTACCTTTCCAGGGGCTGTCTGGGGAAGAGCCCAGAGCTTAAGGGTGGTCCTCAGACCCAGCACCACGGCCTCTGAGGAGCCCAGCTCTGCCATCCTATGGCAGCTTAGGAGATGGGACACCCAGATCCTCTTCCAGGCAGCTGGGTCAGGTGACGCAGACGTGCAGGGTTTGAAGCCCACAGCGACACACGGTTGAGTCCCACGTCCAGTGCTTCCCACTTCCATGGCCTCTTTGAGCCTCAGTTTCCCCCTGTGAGATGGGGAGTCCTGCTTTCCTCACCAGGGAAGCCCTGGCACACCACCAGGTAGGCCGAGCAGGACACAAGGTCGGCAGCTGGTGGTCAAGGCTGGCCAACAGGGGACAGGGTAGAGGCTGGAGAAAGGTACTGAATCTCACCAGGAAGAGGCGGGTGAAGAGACCTGGAAAGATCAGCTCTGCCCTGGTCAAGGCGCCCTCAATCCCTGCTTTGGGATTTGCCAGGCCTGGAGGCGTCTGCGGCTCCTGCCCTCCACCTGTTCTGTGCACCGTGCAGAACAAGATGGGTCAGGGCAGGGTCAGGCCCCTGAGGAAAGTGGACAGTTCTGCTCCTTTTTTCTTTTTTCCTTTCTCTATCTTTTCTTTCCTCTTATTTTATTTTTTGGCTGCAGTTTGAAAACCCAGGGCTTTGCCCAGGCTAGGCAAGTGCTTTACCATTGACCTGCACCCTCAGCCCCTTATTTTATTTGTAATTTTTGAGACAGGTTCTCCCCAAGTTGCGCAGGCTGCCTCTAGCATCACACTCATGATCCTCCTGCCTTAGCCTACAAAATCACTGGGATCACGGGGGTGCACCGTGGTGCCTAGGCCAAGAATGGAGAGGTCTTATCTGGGGTTTTGTGATTGAGTCTCAAGGAGTCTGTGAACCCCAAGAAGTGCACGAATAATTGCAAGTCTGCAGGGATCTGCATGGTCCCTGGAAGAGGATGAACAAGTTTGCCAAATTTTCCATGGTGTAGGAGGAGCCGGTCCTTTGAGACCTGCCCAGCAGAGACCCACCTGCCTCTCCTTTTCTGGGAGACCCTGGCCAGAGCTCTGCTGCTCTCGGAGCACCCTCGTCTCTGAGCCAGGGGATGGCTGAAATGACCCTCCACCAGGAAGTGCCGTCGCGGGCCCATGGCAATAGCTCTGGAAGCAGTCCAGCCCTGGGGCCCACCTGCCAGGGGACCGCAGCAAGCCACATGGGCCCTGGTGCTCCCTTTTCCTCACCTTGCAAATAGGTGTGCTTCTTGCCGCCATAATAAATACCTGAGGTAATCGATGTATAAAGAGAAAAGGGTTGAGCTGGGCGCAGTGGCACACACCTATAATCCCAGCAGCTTGGCAGGTGGAGGCAGGAGGATCGGCAAGTTCCAGACCAGAGGCAGTCTGCACAACTTAGTGAGATACTGTCTCAAAAAGCAAAAAAAAATGGACTGGGGGTGCAGCTCAGTGGTCCAGCACTTGCAAAGCATGTAAGCGTGAGGCCCTGGGTTTGGACCCCAGTACCGAAAAAAAAAAAAAAAAGAGAGAGAGAGAAAAGAGTTATTGCGGCTCACAGTTTTGGAAGTTTCTCTCTACGAGCCAGGTGAGGCAGCACCTCAAGGCAGGAATGTGTGGTGGGACAAAGCCCCTCACCTCATATAAAATCACATACTGCAAGGAAGAGGAAGGACCTGGGTCCTCCATCCTCAGAGGGCACCCCTCCCCCAGGGACCTGGAGCCCTCTCACAAGGCCCCACCTCCACCCAACAGCATCACTCTGGGACCAGCCTCTCACACAGGCCTGCGGGGGACCCTGAAGACAGAAAGCACAGCAGGAGGCACGGACTGTCCCAAAGCACTGCTTGAAGGCACGAAAGAAATAACATCTATGACTCTTGGAACAAAGCGGATGTGTATCTTCCCTTCAGAGGACGCCCTGCCTCTGCAGTCCTGGTGACCAATTAAGTGCCTTGGAGCACTTTCTACCTAAAGCCTGTAAAACCCTGGGGTGGGTCAAATGTGTCCCCCAAAGAGATGTATCCAAGTCCTCATCCCTGTAGCTGTGAATGTGGCCTTATCTGGAAAAGGGTCTTTGCAGATGTGATGAGGTAAAGCATTTTGAGTCCCTCCTGGATTTCAACTGATCCCAAACTCAATGATGGATGTCCCCATGAGAAACAGAAGACCCCAGCACAGAGAAGGCCACGTGAAGAGAGAGGCAGAGACATAAGCTGGTCCTTGCTGGAACGCAGGTACACAGCCTGGAGATACTCTAGTCTCTTTCTTTCTTTCTTTTTTAATGAAGTTCTGTAGCAACTTTGAGTCACTTGTCCCAGAGTTTGCAAAATGCTATCTAAAGTGGCTATCCGCAGCTCTGCCACCACCCCTGAGGTGTCTGATTTCAGCAGCCTTGGACAACCCCTACACGGTCACTGACAGAGGCCTTCGGCAGGATTCCGACACACGATCACGGCGCTCTGGACGAGGCCCTCCACCCGAGCGGGTCTTCACCTCACCTGGAGAGTTCCAGAGGAACCCCGGCCCTGCCGCACACAGGCCACCTTGATGGCCACCTCTGGGTGGCCCAGCGTCAGCACCCTGTACACAGATGCAACTGAAACCCGCGGCCCCAGCCCGGCTGCCTGCCACAGGACATGGGGCGCCTTGTGAGCACGAGGTCCGGTCTCGGCAGGTGCGCAATGGGCCTGAGACTGCCCTTCTGGAAACTTCCCAGGGGCCACACACAGTGGTTCTAACACACAGCCAAGGTTATGAGGCAGCAGCCAAGAGCCGAGGCTCTCATAGTGGGGTCCCCAGACCAGCTGCAGAAGTGTTCCCTGAATTCTGTCAGACATATAAATTCTCAGGCGATGTCCCAGGCCCAGAAATTCGAGAGGGCCCATGGCCTGTGCTCTGACTCACCACCAGTGGTTCTGGTACACAGCGAAGCGTGGGAAGCCCTGGGCTACACTAACAGCAGCAGGCCCGCACACTGCCCGGCTTCGCTGTCTGCCAGCAGCAGAGACTGGGTCTCAGTGCTCCGGGGAGGTACTCTTGAGTCCCCAGGAACATCTGTGGCACTCTGGGGAGGCGGGCAGCATGTGCTGAGACCGGAAAAGGTGATTGATGGCTCCTTCACCGTGGTGCATAACCTGAGGTGGAGAGGCCTCCAATGAAGCCAGCGAGTCCAGCTCAGGGTGGTGGCCCCATGCGTCCTCCCAGGCTCAGCCAAGCCGCCCTCGCCAGGGTCTCTGCTGCCTCCTCAGGAGACACACGTCTGACCTGGGGAGCTTCCCCTTAAGGTCCCCAGGATCTGGTAGGACAAACTCCTAACTGCTTCCCACATTCCAGGTTTATATCCTTATTCTTTCAGGAAGTCATATCACCCCATTTCTCATTTCTCATATTTTGTTTCTTATTTGCTTCTTTCTGTTCTCCCCCAATCCTCTACGTTACTGAAAGCCACATACTGCACACCGTCAACACCCGGCAAGTGTCTGCAGGCTGGCCATCCCTGTGCCGTGAACACAGCAGGAACTCCATGAAGGCTTCTCAGATGACCAGATGTGTCCCGCTGGGGAAGGGCAGCAGCAAAGAGGTGGGGAGAATGTGGGTGGACTGAAGGCTCCTTATGTCTGTCTGTCCTCCCCGTGTTCTGCAAGACATGCTGTTCACTGAACAGTGCTCCGAAATGGGCTCTGGTCATGACTGCTTCACACCATTAAGTGGTTCTCACCATTCACCTTCTCCAACGCCAGCCGTCTTCCTTGTGTAAAATGGTGGAGCCAATAACAAAACAAACCAGGGAGTTACAATGTTGTTGTTGTTGTTGTTAGGTGCCCGACTCATGTTGTTGGTATCCCACTCATAGCAACCCTCTGTACAACAGGGGAAACACTATTGTCAGTGCTTCTCTGCTGTTCATAGGGTTTTCAATGGCAGATTGATTTTTGGGAGGGGGTTGCCAGGTCCTTCTCCCAAGCCTACAGCTTCTGGTGTTCCCAGGCTGTCTCCCATCCAGGTACTAACCAGGCGCGACCCTGCTTAGCTTCCAAGATCTGAAGGGATCGGATGCCACAGGACTACAGCTGCAAGCAGGGAGTTACAATAGGGGCATCTTAAAGAGAGGTCTGCAATGAGGCTGACCCATTGACACAACGTCTTAGGGACGCTCGGGGCCATGCCTTCCCCTTCATCCAGCCACGTCCAAGTCCAAGTTCTTGTAGTGAAGCAGACCTGTGAAATGATCATGGTGAAACCGCCAAACACTACCACATTTCTCTGCACCGTTCATTCATTGCACATTTACTGAATGACTACCATATACCAGCATTACTTCAGTCATTGGTCACAGCAGCAACGAGCACAGACACGCAGCCCTTTCCTCATGAGGGTTACACTTCAGACCACCACTGTCCAGTATGCCTTCCTGCCATGATGGAAACAGTCAATCTGCATGCTGTCCAATGTGGGGCCACCACCACATGTGGCCACTGAGCACTTGAAATTTGGCTGGTGCAATAAGGAGCTGACTTCTTACATTTTGTTCAAGTGTAATTAATTTAAATGTACATGCAAACAGCCACATGTGGCTACTGGCCACGTCCAGTTGGGCAGGATTGGCCTAGCTAATTAATCCACTGAGGTCAGTATAAAGAGAAAGTGAAAAAAAAAATGCTCTCTCATCAACTGTCACAGACAACCTTCCTTTCATGGTGCACCTGGTATGCTCCATGGGCCTGAGGTAGCCACAAATCTCTCACTGCAGAGCAAGTTCTACCAGCTTTCTTGAAGTCTCTCACCTAGAAGCCACAGGACTTCTTCAGAAAACACTGACAGTCTAGGGTAAAACAGGCTGGCATCCCACACCACGGGGTTGCTTGGAATATGGGCCCACGGACAGAGAAGGGCCAGGCAAGTTTCTGGGGCCAAGCACATGGGACAGTTCACAGCCAGGGGCTCACTGGTGAGCCCATCTGGTTTGGCTTAAGGAAGTGGCCTGCAGGGGCATTTGAGCCAAGCCCGGTCCAGGCAGCCCAGCTGTGGGCGGAGAGCAGGCAGCAGGGAGCGCTCTCCAAGGTTCTGAAGACACCGCGGCCTCCTCCTCCCCACAAGAGCCTTGGCTCAGCTGGAACGAAAGCCAGGACCGCACAAGGCGTGGGTCTCCTGTGGCCTCTCGCACACCAGGAAACTATAGAGTGGGGAAGCAGCTGACCAGGGGAGGGACATGACGGGAAATGTGACTGACATCCTGTACCCATAAATCTGAATATCCTTTTGTTCTTTAAGGACAAAAACAGCCTTACATACAGAATATCTAGTTCACAGAGTAAAAAGTATAGAACAACCATGGAGCCCTGTAGAAGCTGAGGAAGGAAAAGTCTTGAAGGAAGACAGAGAGACCCCTGCTCCTGCCACACGCCACAGGCACCATTTCTCCTAAGGTCTTCCTCTCTCTCTGGACTGTGGACTCAGAGCAGACAGGATGGAGCCCTCTCCTGCCCCGGGCCAGCACCAGTCAGGGCTACTTTTGGAGGTGTGCCCTCCCAGCTCCTGCCTGACTCCCCTCATCAGCCAGCCCAGCACCTTGGCTTGTGGCTGAAGTGAGAGAGAGAGTGTTTATCACTGACTCTTCATTCTCAGCTATAATTGGCAACAGAGAACCGGTCACTTGCTTTTTCCTTCTCCTTTCATCTTATGGAGGTTTCCAACAGCCCCCCACCCCAGTAGCTGAAAGAGAATCTCTGAGAAGATGCCTTTATCGCCAATGGCTGAGCACTCACTGCTGTTTCCCAGATGAGTTTCCACTTGCGTAACACCCACGGCGGTAGACTTGCTTCCTCCTCACCTGGGCATGTGGTCTTTAAAAAGAATGCTTTTCACATCGTCACAGTAAGCACCAAAAATATGCCCAATGGTAGTTAATGTTTGGAGGAGGATTCCCCCCTTACCAGGGGAAACAGCACCAACACATGTGTAAAATGGAAGGGGCGTCCACCGCTGCCTCTGCCCTCTGAACTCCCCGTTCACAGGGAAGGCACGGACTCCTGGCACTCAGCAGTGGGGGAGAGCAAAGCTGGGAGAGTGCGCATGGCTGTTTTGGGGGACGGGGTGGAACACATCTCTGGGTGGCAGGTGTACTGCGTGCGTGTGCGCGCGCGCAGGCGCTGAGATGGATCTGAACTCTGCCTGTGGGTGTGTGTGATTTGTGTGGGCTGAGGAATCTGGGCCAGTGAACGGGACCTGTGTATGGGGGAGAGGCCGGGGCGCGAGATGACTCATCTCCCAGGGCGTGGGAGGCTCTCTCTGAGGGGGGCATCTTCTGGTCCACAGCACCAGGGAGGGGGACATGTTTACCTGTGCAGCAAAATGCAGGGGTCGGGGAGCTGTAGTGGGACCATGGGGAAGGCTGGCTGGGACACAGATCTGCAGGTCTCAGTATGTGAGGTATGAGTGTCTGTCTGCCTTCTGGGTACTGGGCACCAGGAAAAGAGCAGATGTGGAAGTAGAGGAGATAAGGGAGTCTGTGGAGAGGTGAACGGGGCAAAAGCAGACTCTGGCGTCACCACCCTGAGCGTGAAGCCCAGCTCCACCCGAGTTTCATCTGCTGCAAACTTCCTTTTCCTGATGTATAAGATGGCAATCACAAGTGTCGGTGCTCTAGAGGTGTAAGAAGTATGTAGCTACTTCACGCAAACATTTGTCACACACCCGGCATGGTGTCTGATGCTGCCATTTGTTATCATTTGCATGGATCACCACTGTCCTGCCTGGATGTCGATCTAATAATGATCACTGAAAGTGGCACCCCCTGCATGAGAACTGAAATAAGAAAAATAATGACAAAAAAGGATGTTTACGCTACTCCTGGCACAGCCACACACACTCCATTCTCAGTTAATCCTCACCCACTTTACAGTATTATCAACAATGCTTCGTACAGATGAAGAAACAGGAGCTCAGAGAGGCTAAGTAACTTGCCCAAGGTCACAAAGCACAGCCCTGGCAGTGCCAGGATTCGAGGCCAGGTGGTCGACCCTCCAACCAAACCTGTGCTCCCACCACCCCACGCCCCAGGCCTCGCCATGAAGACTGTGGGAGCCACTCAGCTCACATCGAGAAGCACCTGCCTGCACCCGGGGGAGGGCAAGCTGGAGGAGGACTTGGCAGAAGTGTCCCCAGTAGAAATGGGTTCCATACCAATTCCAGCTAAATGTAGAATACATTTGCTGCTTGTACATTATTCATGATACTCGCCGTTCCCCAAGTCAGCACCGAGAGCTGGGCTAAAGTTTGGAGCTGCTGGTGCCCGCCCCAAATTCCCACCTCCTTGTGCAAAGGCAAAGTCAGACTGGCGTTGGGGCTGTTCCCTCACGAAGGCCCCGCCTAACCCTGACACAAGGCTCTCGATGCCCACCAGGTGAGGGAAGAAGGCGCTGAGGCCCCGTCCTGCTCTGGCAGATGACCATACCCCACTCTGCTTTGCAAACAGAGGCCCAGAGCCCCGAGTTCTCAACAATCACCTTTCCTAATGAAAAGCCAGGTCCATGTTCAAAGGAGCGACCCCAGACACAGGGGCCTGATTATCCCAGGCCAGGAGGGTCAACTCACCTTTCCCTCATGCTCGGTCACCAGCCAAGAGGGGCAGCTGGCCCTGTTGCCTCCACTCATGTGCCTGCCCTGGTGTACCTAGGAGAGCCAGGAGCCACCATCTCCTTGAGAACCAGCACAGCCTGGGCTCCCAGGCAGGTGGCATGGGAGCCAGAGGTCCAGGCTCCCGACAGAGGGATCTGGCACCATAGCTGGGATCCGGACTCAGGTGCGTGTGGACCCCGGCCTCCCTGGCCTCATCTGCAAAACGGACAGGACCAAGCGAGCCATGCATTGGAAGTACTTTGGAATGACAAGGCCGCAGGGAGCTGGCCAGTGGACTGCGGAAAGCCTGAGGCAGCCGTCCTCAGAGACATTCCTACACCAACACATCAGTTCCTGAGCCCCTGGCCAGCCCCAGCCACAGACCTTCCCTTCCCTCGAAGAATTGCCTTCTCCCTTTAGAAAGAGAAGCTCCACGAAGACACGAATTTCTATCTGCTTTGCCCACTGCTGCGTTCCTAGAGCCTGGAGCATCTGGTCATAGTAAGTGCTCAATAAACATTCGCGGAACAAAGGAAAGAATTCCTCAGGCCACCGGAGATGGAGGTCTGGGGAGCCAGGCGGGCCCTAGGGCAGGGCCTCACTCACAAGCATCTGAGACCCTCTTCTCCTCAGGGGCCCCATGAGCCCAACCTGTACAGGGCTCTGAAGCAGCTTTCCTGGAGCCAGCACCACGGGGAGCCCCTTTGCAAGATGCTTCTACAGAATAATCCAGCCAGAGCCCTGGGCAACAACTGTCCAGGGCTCCCAAAAAGCCCAGCTGGAAGCACCAGGCTGCTGCCCACCCACCTTGGCCACCCACAACTGCTGCCGGGGCCTCGCCGTGCCTGCGTCTGCGAGCGCCCGCGCACACACATAGGCCCACGCCTGGAACCGAGGGAGGATGTCTATTCCCCCTGCCCTCCGTGCCCGAGGGCCAGGAACACTCCCAAACTTGCTCCATGAAAACAACCACAGCACAAAAAAGGCCCCCTGGGACCGGGCAGGGCACGGCGTTGGCAGGCAGGAGCATTATATAATTAACTGCCCAGACTCCGCCTCCTCTTCGGGTAATAACGAACCCTGCCTTTCAGTTGCATAAGCCAAAATAATAATTACTCTCCAGCCCTTGTCACTCCTGGATGTCGCCCGGGAGCAGGTGCTCGGAGCAGTCATCCTGAGATCGTGGTCTCCATTCCTCGTTCGCTCACGGTCTCTACTGCCCGCAGAAGCACAAGTCATCACTGCAGCTCACTCCCTTTCCAGGCATCCATGCCTGAAACATAACAAGCCGCCCAGGCCCAGAGGGAGGCAAGGGAGACACCTCCAGGGATGAGCGCTGGGGGGAGGAGCTCCCAGAGCAGCGTTTGGGGTCTGGCTTCCAGGATGGGCTGCTCCTCTCTGCATCTCAGAAGCACTGAGTGGGCCCTGGAGTGCCTAGACAGGAGGAGGCTGCAAAGCCAGCGGGGGCTTCCTGCACAGAAACCATCTTCCAGGCAGCGTGCCGGATCTGGCACCCAGCTCTGCCCGGGATGTGGTGGCATCTTAGAAGGAAAACACTGAGCAATTCTCTAAACTAACGGGGAAAACCACTGGGCCGCTGAAAGGCGAGATTCTTGGGCTCCCACTAAACATCTGGGCCTCCCCTCTGCCTCCGGCAGCCAGCTCACCAGCAACAGCACTAGCCCATGTCCAACCACCTAGAAGTTTATTGCCTTGCTGTCTGGCTTTGGGCTGGCGTCCCCTGCCTCTAGTGCTCCCTCTCCATTAGCTTGGGTAGATTCAGGGCTGAAGGAGAAAGGCCCTGGGCACCGCAAGAAAATAAGAAGGGAAGCTGGGGCCTGACTCCCCACCATCCCATGGGGGCAACACCAAGGGAGGGGAGGGGGTGCCCTCCAGCCCCCGCCACCCTCTGGGGGAGTCCCAGAGGTAGCCATGGGCCCAGTCAGGCCTTCTCCGCAGGTCTCTGGCCTGCTCTTTACGCGCTGATACTGGGCTCAGCGCGGTGGCCCTGCCGGGCTCCACCGCTGGAAGGCCCCCCAACCCTTCCGCTGGCGTAGGGCACTGTCCCCACCAGCCTTGGGGCAACCTGTGGCCAGGAGCTGCTAAGGACTCCAGGGAACCCGGGAAATGCCCAGGGCACCCACGGCCCAACCGGAGGGCGAGGCTCAACTTCCCCGAGATAAACAGAAGGGGGAGGTGAGGAAGGTCCGTTCCCCGCCCGGCCCGGCCCCTGCCGCTCCTGCCGCTCCTCGACACCTACCTCCATCCGAGTAGGTCTCCGTTCCGTAGCCGTCCTGCAGCCCGTTGCTCCAGGTTCCTTCGTACTTGGCCCCGTTGCCCGTGCACTCCCGTACCCCGTAGCGCCCCTTAAATCCGTGCGTCCACTCGCCCTTGTACACCCACTTCCCCTTGCTCTCCAGGCCGATGCCGTGGCGCTTGCCCTGCGCCCAAGTGCCCTGGTACGTGTTGCCGCTGGGCCAGGTGTAGACGCCCAGCACCTCGAAGCCGTGGCTCCACGAGCCGGTGTATTCGCCTTGGCCCTTGGGGCCAGTGCAGACGCCATGGCCGTGCGCCTTGCCGTCCTCCCAGCCTCCGCAGTAGGACCCTCCATCGTCAAAATTAAACCTACCCCCACTGGACATGCATGTAACGCGGTTTGCGAATCCCGCAAGCGGTGAAAAAAAAAAATAATAAGGCGATTAACAAACCGGCGTCTCGGTTGGCTGGCTGGCTTTTTGTTTTGATCTGCTTTTTAAGGGAGGATGGAGAAGCAGAGGCCACCGCGCGCGGACCCGGCCGGCGGCGCCGGCTTCCGCGGAGTCTAAGTCCACCGGGGGCGATTATTCATTTTCGAGCTGCGCCGCGGAGCCTGACCAGCGTCTCGCGCTCCCGCTGGAGCCGGGACCGGCGGGGAGGAGGCGGGGGAGGGGCGCGGGCGAGGGAGGGGGCAGGAGCGCCGCGGCTGGTGCCCGCGGCTCCACCTCAGCGGCAGGGCCCTCGCCGCGCGCCCCGGGGAGGGCGGCGGCTCAGGCCCGGGCCGCGGCCCCCCACCTGCGGCTGCCGCGCTGCGGGCGCCCGGGGGCGGCGGCGGCGGGGCCCGCGGGCGGCGGCGACACGGGGGGCGGCGCGGGCGGCTGCACCATGTTGGGGCCGCAGGCCGGGCGCTGGGCGGCGGCGACGGCAACAGCAATGCGGCGGCGAGCGCTCGGGGCCGGCTCGCGCTTGGGCGGCGGGGCGCGCGCCCGTCCGCCCCCGCCCGCGCCCGCGCGCCCCCGCCCGCCCCCCGCCCGGCGCACAGCGGCCTGCAGAGGGGCGCGCGCCTGGGGGACGCGGGGCGCACGCCCCGCTGCGCCCCTCCCCCAGCCCGCCCCGTCCCCCGCCCTCCTGGAAATGGGGGTCCAGCCGGCGTGCCTCGGTCCCCCCTTCCCGGACTTGGATTTAAAGGGACAGGAACTGCGTAATGGGAAGGCGCCCAGCGCCCGGAGCGCTCGTGCAGCCTCCTGGGACCGGGAGGCGAACGACTGAGCAGGCCCGCCTAGCTGGCCGGCCCTAGCCCCTGCTCGCCTGCGGGGACCCGGGAACCGGGCACCCGCGCCACGCCCTTCCCGTCTGGTTTGGATCCGCGCCGCAGGTCCCCGACTTGACTGAGAGGCTCTTTCCAGACCACAGGTGGTTTTTCCCTGACAATTACTCCATCCTTTCTCCTTCCGGGCCGCTTGGGTCCAAGTGTGCGGGGAGGGGGTGCTCACCTCAGAAAACATGTCTTTGTCGAATTCTTCTCCCTCCCCGTAGGTTAAGTGAAAGTCGGGGCGCAGGTGCATATCTTGAGCCAAAAGTCACCCAAATTCTGTGCGCCCGCGCCCCGGCCAACAGGTAGCCCCCGACTGCGACTGCGGGAGCGACCGCGCTTTGGGGAAGCAAACTGAGATCGCCAGGCTGTTACTGGGTCGGGGTCTCCCTCCTTCCCTCTCTCTGTCTCTGTCTCCCTCCTCCTCCTCCTCCTCCTCCTCCTCCTCCTCCTCCTCCTCCTCCTTCTTT